>NJDD01003321.1:217857-232903 GCA_002245505.1 Calephelis nemesis | reverse complement strand
GCATTACGGATGTTCGTCGTCGGCAGAAATCGTCATCAAGTGACCTGCTTGGCGGTTTGCCTCTTATTCTATAAAAAAAATGTGATTCCTGGACAGCCTTTTGGTTGAAGGGTCTTCAATAAGTGAATTAATCCGAATTTGTTACCACCACTTCATTTGCTGTATGCGACTGCGGGTGTAAGCGGAGACCCTTAAACGCCAGAGGTATTGAGATATCTATTAAGTAACATCTACTAAAGATAGATATACCTGAGCAACATTGGTAATAGGCTTGTTGTCTATAGCTAGGACAACGTCATCTCTCCTAAGATCAGCTCTGTACGCCGGAGACATGGGTACAACTGTGTCTACCAAAACAGCTCCAACCCCCTGACAACACACCAGACCGAGCGGTCCACTAACTGCTGGTAACACTATATCTAGGACTAATACACCACGTCTCAGTGACACCTGCAACAAAAAAACCTCTGTTTATTTTTACCAGAATGTTATCCGTGTTGGTCCGGGCTCCTTTACAGAATAGTCCATTTCCTTTGAAGAAAGGCATTTCTTGCCAGGTAGCTTCTAAAATGCGAGCATAGGCTTATTATCACTAACAGCGTGACATCTGACTAGGTGGTCGAGTTTCGCAGCGACCCGGATTGGTACCACCGCCTTACCTATTCCTGCCGCCATAACGTCACAACATGTTCCGGTTCGGAGGGTAAGGTAGCCGGTAAACTTATTTTTGTTCGAGGCCTAACATCCTGACCTCAGGTTGGCAACGCACCATTACCATCTTTGGTGTCTCTAGGCGGCGTGAATTTCTTACCATCAGGAAATCCGTCTGCTGGTTTGCCTTCCTATAACATAAAAAAATGTAAAATTCACTATTCATGCCTGCCTTCATTAAATATACTTATTATAAACTAGCGGCCCGTCCCGGCTTCGCACGGTTGTAAAATATACATTAAAACCTTCCTCTTGAATCACTTTATCTCTTAAAAAATCGCAGCAAAATCCGTTGGGTAGTTTTAAAGATTTAAGCGTACTAAGGGACATAGGGACAGAGGAAGCGTCTTTGTAGTGACTCCGTAACTTTTTGTATTTTAAGGATCTAGTTCCGTATTAGTTTGGACCTCTTGTGAAGTTCCTAAGGGCCTAACATTTTATAACCAGTATCAAACATTCAGCATAGACCTTTATTGCTATGACTGACAGATTACCATGTCAGATTAAAGAAAGGAAATAAACGTAAGTAAGTATCTTCACGCCCTTATAAAAGAGGTTGGCAAAGGCACAACCAGGATACCCACGACTAGCCGACGACACTAAGTCCCACAATGAGATAGGTGGCAAGCCTATCGCCAACCGGGCACATATGCAATCCCGAGCAACATTATTTTATTAGAAAATTGGAAAAACCCAATTTCATTTTTGTTTCCCGACACGGGATTCGAAACCGGGACCTCAAGCAACCGGGCAGTCAAGTCCAACAACTGAAACAATAGACCACAGAGGCGATAAAGAAATTAAAGAAAGGAGGTAATTGATATTTCCATTCCATGATTGATAAAATATATCTTTACTTTCATATGAACACAAGTAAACATGGACATCTAGTACTAGACGTACTAAACACAAAACACAAAAACATACAACATAGACATGTTACAAAAAAACAAAGACGAAAAAAAAAGAATATGCACGGTCTAGTAACATGACTGACGGAATTGATTAACATCTGCTTCACTCTGCAACGGACCAGCCTTTACGGAACATTTGGATAACTTATCACTTATTATTATTTCTTTAGATATCAGCATGCCTTTGAAATATAGACGAGCGATTCTAAATTGGAGTTCACAATAGTTAAATTAAGTATCTTCACGTCGATATAGCCGAAGAGAAAGTAAAGGTACAGCCAGATACCCTCGATCAGCTAAAGATACTTAGTCTCACAATGAGATTGGTGGAAAATGTGTCGCCAACAGGACACACATATTCAATCTAGGGTAACGTTGTTTATATTGTAAAATTTTAAAAGCATATATGAAAAATGAAAATTATTTATTTGCGAATATGTGTGTATTTGCTATAACAAATCTAAAATGCATTTTGGCGCTGGTCGTTATCACTAACACCGTGGCGTCGCAGCCACAGCACCTTTACTAACTGCCGGAAACTCTCTTACTTTGCCGTAGAACGTAAACATCTTCGCCTTCTTTGGCAGTACCTAGATTTTATTTTGCAAGGACATTCCATAAATGAGTGGAAAAAGACTGAAAAGATAACTAAGATAAGTGATAAGAATATTCATACCCATCCATGTGAGTCGACGGCAAGAGCAGCTCTGACAACTCCTCCTCCCCCAGGCCACTGGCACCGTTAGCTTACCGTTAGGTGTAGGACCATCTTCACCATCCGTGCTACCTGGTTCGGATTTCGGAAAAAATGGCTTGTATCTGAAACATTTTTAAATAAAATATTTTTCAGAGAAAAATGAGAGAAGAAATTGTCAACACTGAAAGATAACCTATTCGTGTATAAAAAAATGAAAGAAACAGCTGTAATGCCTCTTATATACGTAAATTCATCAGGTTCTCTACTCTTTAAATCAGAACATGACAATGGCGAACACTTACGGCGTTGCATTAGGAATAAATGGATGTGGCATTAACCAGGAAAAACCGTTGCGTGGTCTACCTGTTGCCTCTTATTGTTAAAATGTATATACATATATATATTTTTTAATTTAATTAAATATTTGTACACCAAAATATGGTAGAATATGTTGGTCTGCTTAAATATCTTTGTAACAACTTTTTAACCCATACCTATTTTGCAAATAAAAAAATAAATATCATTTAATTTCATTTCACTTGGTAATTACGTGTAAAATTATTTTGACATATATACACACTAATTTTTCCTTTGACATAAATCGATATCATGCAATCTTTTAATTGAAGTTAATTTAAATATTATAATTTGTGAGACAATTTAACGTCTTAGATAGTAATTATTATATATTTGCATGTCTATTAATAGGTACTAGTGGTCGCCCATCGGTCAAAATTCGAAAGATAATATTTTAATATCCAAATTTTAATATCTTGTTGATAAGAACGCCATCTTCATTTCTCAAGACCAACTACTTTGTTTTCAAACGTTTTGGTGCGACATCTCTGATCTTTTATCGTTATCATCAATATATTTGTTTGTGTGTGTCAAATGCATGGTAGTATAGGTAATGTTTTATTTATTCATTTAACATATGTACTTTATAAGCATAATTAATGAAAATCATAAGCGTTCTTCACTTCTCCTTCACATAAACTATAAGTGTGCCAAATTTTATGCTCCTGCGTCGGCGCAATTTTCGTTAAAATGGATCCAAAGTTTTGGCATCACAGATTAATATATAGATAGTAGTTTATGTACTATGTATAGAATGTAAGACCTGAAATGCACACTACTAAAGGCAAATAAATGAACTTGAACTTGACAAAAAAACCCACTAATCCTATAGCGACGGAGATTTTAGAGGTTTTTAGAGATTAAACCTTGCAAACTACAAAACTTTAGTTAAAATAGCTTCATGTACAAAGCCCTGTTAGTTAGTTATTTAAACAACTCTCAATAAAAAGTACACACAGTAAATTAAAATAATATTAATACCATGTAAGGTAACAAACCTTATTTTATAGTTAGGAAGTGTATGCCTCTGCGCAACGGCTCTCCTAATATGGGCGGCGACAAGTGCGGCCAGGCGCGGCTTGAGCTGTCTTCCTTGAAACCGACCTCGAACCCGCAGCTCCAGCTTCGGTGGCGCTTCGAATGCCAGGGCCCAATGCGTGTATGGTGTGCGTCGGAACATTATGCGTACGTTCCCGCTGATGCTTTCAACTAAAATTTGAAAAAAAGTGAGTATCTTAGAAGAGAGTATATCCGCGAAGGGGTAGGCAGAGACACCACCAGAGAACCCGCGACTTGCCGAAGACACTAGGTCCCACAATTTGATACGAGTAGGTGGCAAGCCTATCGCCAACCGAGCACATATCCAATCCCGGACAACATTTTTTATTAGAAAATTGAAAATACCACATTTACTTTTGTTGCCCGACCCAGGATTAGAACCCGGCACCTCATGAAGTCAATTCCAACAATTGAACCGCTAGACCAAATAAAAACCCTGAATAAAAGTTTACTGCCTTATTGATAGATTAACAACGAGTATCGGTAAGACAGAATTTGATCTTCAATTTACGCCAAGTCCCTTACGGGGTAGGCAGAGAGTATCGAGAGCCAAATCTCACGATCCTGACAAACCTGTCTGGCTGCCTTCACATTGCATAAGACACGCCGGTTTCAGAGACTCTTGACATCACCCTCGGATAATATCCGATCGATCTGATCGGGAAATGTCAACCTTGGTCTCTAACCTTGTCAATCTTAGTACCTACATCCATTCATGTTCGCATTGTATATCTGCTTTGTCAATCTTTCATCTGTCATTCTTTCCACATGACCGAACCAGCGAAGTATTCCCTTTTGCGTATTAACATAAACACTTTCTTTCAATCCCACTCTTTCTCGGATCTCACTGTCAAGAATGCGGTCGGCGAGCGTTAAACTATAGATTTTACGTATTTTTTAAGTAATATGTTAATGTTGCTGTTAAGTGGTTAATTTTTGTTAATATTCGTGAGGACCTGTAACTGGCTCTATTACTATTTTTGTGCATTCCTGTTGCATTAAAGCTGTTGGTTTTTCATAAATAAATAAAAATCAAAAGTACACTTGTTGAAATTGGGCGGCAACATGCTAATAACAAAATGCTTCTAATAAAAAACAATTTTTGCCAGGATTTGACTTATCAAATATTAATATTTGACCTTAGTCCCGATGGGCTTTCCGCTTAACCTTAACCTTTGTGGGACAAAGTAGAAAAAAAAGTATCTTAACACCCATGTCCCCGAAGAGGTAGCCAAAGGTGCAACCAGGGCACCCACGACTAGCCGAAGACACTAAATCCCACAATGTGATAGGTGACAACCCTATCGCCAAGCGAGCACATATCCAATCCCGGGCAACGTTATATATTTCTAGAAAATTTAATATATACATTTTCTAATTTTGTTTTGTTGCTCGACCCGGGGATCTAACCCGGGACCAGTAGAATTCAAGTCCGACGGAAGGCTAGACCACAGAGGCGACCAACAAAGTTTGGGACATAGTACTAATTGATAATGGTGGGTAGTCTAGTTATACTTTTGCCTGCATCGTCGTAAAAGACTTTTTTCCTTGCGTTTTTGTTTTGTTTCAATATACATTTTGTTATAATATTATTTACTAAAGATTTTTGTATCAACGCACACATTCTCAAAATAAGTAACAGGTAATGAGAAAGTAAATACTCGTAAACCATTTCAAGAGTAACCTTGGCATATGGCTATTAGTTACACATACTTAAGAAAGATTCATTCATTGTTTCTACACTCATTTGGAAATCACAGATCAAATTATTTTTGGGTTTCCATTTGCTAAGATTACGGTGATTTAGTAATTGTACTAGTTAGGATGCAATCACAAATTATTAATTGTAATATTTACGACTTACGCGACTACACACCGTACTGAAAATGGTTTAAGGCAGCGGTCGGCAACCCGCGGCCCGTGAATATCTTGTAAGTAAGTTATAGATAGAGTTTTTAGGGCCATCGAGAGAAAATATGGTCGAAGTTTTTTCATAACAATTGAATTTCGTGTTTATATTGAGTGAAATCAGTCAATTTTGATGGTATTTCGTACTATTTTGTTCAGTGAAAGTGACAAATGAAATAATCATGAAGAAATTAGCGTATCGTGTATTTCCTCGCTGCCACCAAATCTCACTATATGAGCTTGAGTAATGAGGCCACTGCTTTACCCAAGGCCTTGACATTACTTATTGACGACTTAAGACTAATTATAATTGAATCCCTATTTTCGTAAATTTGATGCAAATTTCTACTTGACTAATGGCAAAATGCTGACGCGAATGCCAAAACCCAAGGAAAGATAAAAATTATAGATATAAAAATAAATCTATGAATGATCCGCGGTTGACCGTATAATATCCAACAGCGTGGTTTCTGCCTTAAGAACGCTCGTCTCTCCGCCCATTTCCATTTTTTCTATAGGATATAACCAAAAATACGTAGGTATATTTGGCTTCTAAGGTTAATATCACAAGTGTGGTCCACTTTTAGTTTATTTTGCCGCCTTGCCCTTGCCTGCTAAAATGTTGCCGACCGCTGCGCTGGTTTAAGTGATGGGGTAATCGTTTCATAGTTCCCTGTTCAAAAAGAAGTTGCACATGAAAAAAATGAGAAACAATTATTTTTAATTTATATTATACTTGACCGCCTCGGTGGTCGAGTGGCTAGGGTACACGCCTAACTACATTGACCAACCGCGAGGCTCGGGTTCGATTCCCGACGGGGGCAGGCAATTTGTGTGATGAACATTTAGATGTCTGCATTTCCGGGTCTGGGTGTTTATTAAATTTATTCTGGTACATATTTAAGTATTTCTGTATATTAGTATTGTTGACTAACACCCATAACACAAGCATATAATTTGCTTACTTTGGGGTTAGATTCAATTTGTGTGACTTGTCCAGAGATATTTATTATTATTATTATTATTTATAATATATCATCGTTCATACTTTTTCGCCACTGTAATGTCACGGTGAAGTTGTTAGTTACATGACTAATGAGTCATTGCAAAAAAAAAATTACGGTGTGGTAGGGTATAATGTTTTTTATAATATTTTTTAATACTTTCACCATAATTCATTCATTTCTTGGATTACTGTTTTTTTTTCTTTCTGTTACCATTTTAATTGTATAACTGCTGTTGGTCTTCCAATGTGAAATAAATAAATAAAAGAAAGAAAGTTTTGGTGTGAAAATGAGAAGGGCATGCTCTTTGGTTTGCTCACTTTTTTTACGTCTCTGCTGATTGTAAGAGACAATTGCAGGCTATAGACACCACAGATGTTACAGGTGCATTACTATCTTATGGACGGGGTGTTAGGCATATTGTGCAAGTCTGCCAGCTACACTAACTCCTTATGATGGCAGGAATATGTAAGGCATTGGAATCTTACCCGAACAAGTAGCTAGACACCATTCTACCACCAGCGGTTTCGTTGGTAATGTCATATATTTTACAAAAACTATCTACTGAACGAATTTTCACTAAATTCTGTGTTCTAGTAGCTTACAGTTCAGGTCAATATTCAAAGAAGAAGTAGTATCTTCACGCCCATATCCCCGAAGAGGCACACAGAGGCACAACCGGAGCACTCACGACTAGCCAAAAACACTAAGTCCCGCAATGTGATAGGTAGCAAGCTTATCGCCAACTCGGTCGCTATCCAATCCCGAGCAACGTTTTTTTTATTAGAAAATTGGAAACACAAGGTTTTCTTTTTGTTGCCCAACCCGGGATTGGAACCCGGGACCTCATGCAGTCAAGCCCAACAACTGAACCGCTAGACCACAGTAATACTCAGGATAACTTTTATATCGCTAAATTATTTATTTCCCGTCACTAATCACGAAGTCACTATAGAGTGTGTACAAAGTCACAGGCAACAGCTAGTAAGCAAATAAACTTAGATAATATAATGAATTCATTTATAAAACCATCTCGGAAAAGATTCCAACATGATTTCATATGTCGTCGAGGTTATATGAAAGTTATGAATTATTTAGTAGGTACTAGCTGAAGTGACTCAGTGAGACGTTGTCCTATCCTAACTATTATGAATATATTTTTGAAGTCAAAACTTCTTTAGCGGCGTTGCACACTTTTTTTTAGAATGGGTAAAAACTTTTAAACTCGCGTCAGGATCGAAAATTCGTAAGACAGCGCAGGGCGCTCGTGCGAATGTTTGTGTTGTCATGTTTGTGTATGATCGCACAATAAATGAATGTTGTATTCTACCACATAAATGATAGTAGATACTTTCATACTGATAATGAAAACAATTTGTGCAAAATTATTCCCTAACCATTTCAAAATAACAAAAATGCACAACGTTAATATTCAAGTTTTCACTTCTGCCGGCACTCCCGGAGTGCAACCCGTCGTTTTTTTATATAAGCCTTTTTCTGACAATAATTAACACAAAAAATACCGTAAAAAGTCAATCCGTTCACGTATGATACGATGATCAAGGGACATAAGGATCCATTTTTATATATTTACTAGCGGCCCACCCCGGCTTCGGATGGGTATATAATATACATATAAACCTTTCTCTTTAAACACTTTATCTTATAAAAAAACGCATCAAAATCCGTTGCGTAGTTTGAAAGATTTAAGCATACAAAGGGACATAGGGACAGAGGACGCGACTTGGTTTTACGAGTATACTATGTAGTGAAGGAATCTCAATAGCTACAAGTTGGTTCGTTACCAAATTTACGTAATCATGACCTACTTTTCTGAAAAGAACCATCAAAATCTATTATCTATTAGCCGAGTAATCATGCAAAACGCATACAGTGTCTTCTCCTTTTTGGAGTCGGTTAAAAAAGAGCTGAATTTTCAACGGCAAGAAATAGTACACGTTGCATATGTATCGAAGATAGTTTTGATGCATTGCCAACCTTCTGAGGTATAGTGTTAAGCTTTCATTTGTTTACCGGCTTCTCGAGTTTTGCAATACGACAATATCGAGTGAATGTTCATCATAATCCATTACTCCGCAACATTGATTTGGTACTTCACTCTTTAATTTTCAGTTGTTCTTCTTCTTCCTTTATAAATATGGCTTTGGATCGTTTTTCACGACTTATTTAGCTAGTCAAGTTAATTAATTATTATACAGTTATTAGTCACTATGGACAAAGTCATGTCAGGTGAGGGTCTTAAGTAAAGTGGTGGCTTCGTTACTCAAGCTCATCTAGTGAGATTTGACGGCAGTGAGGAAATATACGATACACTAAATTTTTTATGATTATTTCATTTGTGCATTTTCACTGAACAAAATTAATCTAATTCCCACCTAAATTAACCAATTTTACTCAATATAAACACGAAATTTAACAATAATGAAAAAAAAGAATACGACCACCTTCATTCACGATGGCGCCAAAAACTCTTTTCAGTTGTCACCATATTATTCCACCTTTGATTTATATACGAAAATAAATTATGTAATTTGTTTATAATAAAACAAACCATACCTAATGCAAAATGAAATAGAGCTCAACGACAACATTGACAAACGAATTTTTTCAGGCGTTGAATAAACCTCTTTTTATTGAGGGGAACGCTACGATTCACTTTCATTAATGTAGAGTTTTCTAGAAGGTTATCGAAGGATAAGACATGCTCGTGGATCTGTAGAATGGCGGTATCTGACATCCTAAGTCACATCTTTGCCCATCAAAGATATGGAAGATGTCTTTGCTTTTACTTAGCTGAGTGTAGCAGAAAAATGGCATAAAATAACAATGAGAAAAGAATAATAAAGAGCATGTAAATTGCTCGGGTATTATCCGAGGGTAGTGTCAAGAGTTTTCGCAACTGGCGTGTTTGTATGAAAAGGGTAAATAGTATGGAGGAAGCCAGGAAGCCAAAAAAAGGGTCGTGAGATTTGGCACTCAATACTCTCTGCCTGCCCCTTAAGGGACTGGGCGTGAAGATATGTATGCATGTAAATTAGAATGATACGTTTTTAAGTTAGATTCCTATTATTTGGTTAGTAAAATATCATCAAACATCACTATACTGTGACCTTTCTTTGACCCCCTAATAAGGAATACCCCAATTATTTATTAACAATAGAATTACCGTGATGATGGTATTCGATGGTGGTATTTGTGTGATCTTGAACTATAAATGCTTTGTAAAATTACGTGTTATGACCCTGAAGATTAAATATTATGAAAATGTACAAGTGACTTCTAATAATACGTCATAATAATAAAAATAACTACGTGATTAAAAACTTTAAAACTTAAAATTAAAAAATAATCAAGGCCTAACATCCCGGCCTCAGGTTGGCAGTGCACCATTACCACCTTTGGTGTCTCTAGGCGGTGGAAATTTCTTACCATCAGGAAATCCGTCTGCTTGTTTGCCTTTCAAAATCATAAAAAATACTAACCACGTTAAGTAACTTCAACGCGTGTCACGTTTAATAAAGTCACGGGCAATACGTAGTCTATGTATATTAATAGTGTAAAGAGGAAAGGTTTGATTTTTTGTTTGTTTGTTTGAAATGAATAGACTCCGAAACTACTAGACCGATTTCAAAAATTCTTTCACCTTTAGAATGCTACATTATCCACATATTTTTTTTTTTTGCGGAATATGAGTGTTAAGAAAATATTACAAAATTGTTTAGGCGTTTCTACATATTCTACTAACTTGTGGTGTGCAAATTAGTAAATAGCACATATAAGTAATAGGTGGTGTATGATTATACATTAATTTTAAACATTTATTATTTTTAACTTTTTAGTTTTGAAGTCGGTTTTAATTAACGTAGTTATTTTTTTAATACTTTTTAGTTTATTGCTAATATGATTAAATTTAATAAAAATATTAAAAATATTCATTGGGATAGGTGAAAATAAATAAACAATGCTCAAAAAATAAAAAAAACTAATAGGCCTATCTGAATCAAATTTGAAATTTAAAATTAAAGAATAAATAAATATTCCTGAACAAGTTACGCAAAGTAAATCTAACCCTAAAGTAAGCAAATTGTATGCTTGTGTTACAGGTGTTAGTCAACGATTCTAATACATAGAAATACTTAAATAGATACCAGAATAAATATAATAAACATCCAGACCCGTAAATGCTATAATGAATAAGCCCTAATCTAAGTGTTCACTACATAAATGCCTGCCCCGTCGGGAATAGAACCCCAGCCTCGTGATTGGTTAGTGTAATTAGGCGACCAACGAGGCGGTCATAGAAACTATATAACAATTATTATTGTAATATTTTTAGTGAACAGACGTGAACATAAAACGACAAACCGATAAGCGACCCCAAGAAATATTTTTGGGGTCGAAAACTGAATTGTTATAGGATACCCCGAGTTGAATCTTCACTAAAGAATACAAGCCAACTTCTTTCCTTCCAAACAGTTTGTAAAAATTCCCTTTTTTTATTAACACCGTAACCATAAGTAGATAGTGTAGTTTTGGAATTTGCTCGATTTGGTACTACAGCTTTACCGTTTTGGAGAGTGGAGTAGTCAATAAATAGCCTAAAAGGCTTAACCCAGCCTTAGAAAGTCAACACGTCATTTGACCTTTGTTATCTATAACATTCCTTGTCATCAGGAAATTGTCTGCTTGTCTGACATCTAATGTCATAAAAACCCTATTAATTTGTCAAGACTAACTTCAGCGCATAAACCGTGTTAATTTTATTTTTAAACTAGCATTCGCCCGCGACTTTGTACGCGAAGAGTATAGCCTACAGCCATCCTCGTTAAATGGGCTGTCTAACACTAATAGAGTTTTTTAAATCGGACCAGTAGTTCCTGAGATTAGCGCGTTCAAACAAACAAACTCTTCAGCTTTATAATATTAGCATAGATTGAGCAGTCTCTTTTTGTTTAGACATACTGCCTCTTCTTATATAAATTTACTAATCAATATTTTATTTTTTGTTGGTCGTTTCATATTTTATCTCCTTAGTTTCTTTTTAAACCATCATACGGCGTCATAATATGTTACGATGTACGGGAATATGTAGGTATATCAAGTTTAATAATTTTTTTAAAGTTATTACCCTATTTCGCAAAATCGAGCTTCTGTTGGGTATTCAAAATACCGTCTTAGGTAAACCGGTAACATTTATACTTAAGCTCATCGTGTGAGATTTGGCGGTACTGAGAAAACAAACAGTACACCAATTTTTCATGAATATTTCACATGTGCACTTTAACCAATTAAATTTATATAAATTGCCACCAAAATTGACTAGGTAATTATGTGCACGTAAAAGAAAAAAAAGAGCATCCATCTTTTCTCTGAATCCTGCTTAAAAACTTTTTACTAATAATAATGGACACAGTCGACAGTTGTACATTAACATAAGGAACCTTACACATTGCCGCTGATTTACAAGTTTTTTTTACACTATAAATTACTAACAAAATTTCTTACCAGTTATAGAAATATTAGCAATCTTTCCCAACAGCATGACAGCGTCCACTTCTATCCTGAAGCTGCCATCGTAGGTTAGATCTAGCTTGAGATCTAGTGATCGTAACCTTGCTCCATCATCTTCTAACTCCCCGTTTACGAGCCGAAGGTTCGTTATACTTGGAAACTCGGTCCCCACTTCCAGAGAGCGAAGCTGGTATATAAAAATAGCAAAGAATAAAGTTTATAGTTCAATTCAAAAAAGTTTATATAAAATCCAGAACCAGGTAAAAAAAATATATTTTTCATGATTCATTCGAACACTTCGAAAAGTACGAGTAAGCTCAAGTCTTTACAATTTAAATCCATCATACATAGATATATTAATATAGTTTATGAAGTAAACATTACTAGCTGAGCCGACAAATATTGTAGTGTCCTAAATATGAATATGTTTTTTTTTTTCATTTGTACCTTCTCGTGATCTTATCTAACACAACAGAAGAAAAATTAACAAAATTGGTCCATCCATGTGGTCGCGAAAGAATATAAATATTTTTTTTCAATCATGTTATGGTAGAAAAGAATCATTTAAGATATTGAAGGTTTAAAAGCTCTATATTTTGATAATGGTGACTCAATGCCACATCCGAATAGACAAGATCAAGTAACTTGCTTAGTATTTGATTATTAATAGTCAAAATAAAAATGACCTACCGTTAGAGATTCAAATATTTTCCCAGAAGATGTTTTCGCCAATAACTCGGACAGTTCAGTAGCCATGCGCCGACGTAGCCAGCGTGTATCGGCGGTACTCTGTTGAAAGATGAACTGCAGCATCGCGTTCAAAGCACCTTCGGGAGTACTTCCAGCACCTCGTGTTAGCTCGTTCAAAATTTCCTTAAAAATAATAGTTTTTTGGTAGGCAAAGAGGCATTGCATTTTCTTAAGTATTTTCTGCCTATAAACATAAGATAATATCCGTTGTTAGTACTTCTGGATGTTAAAGTTTTGTGTTAAAAAGTCTACCAAAAAACCTATTTTACACGAATACGACAATGGCAAGCTTTAATGCTGTGGCGCTTCAATTGGGCATACCAATACTAAAGAGTTTTTATGTAAGTATCTTCACGCCCATATCCCCGAAGACGTCGGCAGAGGCACAACCAGGGCACCCACGACTAGCCGAAGACACTAAGTCCCACAATGTGATAGGTGGCAAGCCTATCGCAAACCGGGCATATATCTAATCCCGAGCTACCTTTTTTAAATTATCAAATTGGAAAAACCCAATTTTCTTTTTGTTGCCCGACCCCGGTTCGAACCCGGGACCTCATGCAGTCAAGTCCAGCAACTGAACCGCTAGGCCACAGAGTTTTTGTGTGAATTGTGCCAAATAGGCCGCCGACAGAATGTTTCGTTTACTCATTGTCCAACGACAGAATCTTTTAACTACCAATGATATACAGACTGAATGATACTTTCATAAGCAAGTTGACGACATAATCTTTCCGCTGCGAACGTATTACCGACATGACGATTCTTTCAGAAGAGAAACGACGACACAATCTTTCATCAAAGTGTGATTCGTTGAAAAAAGCTTGTTTAACCATGGTTTGACACTACTGTGACTAAACCATGAAGCTACGGACTATACTGGAGGTGACCGCCTCGTTGATCGAGTGGCTAGCGTACACGCCTAGCTACACAGACCAACAGCGAGGCTCGGGTTGGATTCCCGACGGGGGCAGGCGTTTGTGTGATAAACATTTAGAGGTCTGCATTTCCGGGTCTGGGTGTTTATTAAATTTATTCTGGTGTCTATTTACATATTTCTATGTATTAGTATCGTTGACTTACACCAATAACACAAGCATATAATTTGCTTACTTTGGGGTTGAATTCAATTTGTGTAACTTATCAAGGATATTTAAAAATATTTAAAATATTTAAATTTCAAAAATGACTATTTCTATATCTTACACTTTTAACAGAGTTGATATTGCTGATCTCTTCCATCTACCTACCTATTTCTTCTATTCTACCTATTCTCCTCTTACCTATTCCTGCCGCTATAACGTCATGGCGNNNAGCCGGTAAACTTACTGTTGCTCGAGATCTAACATCCCAGCCTCAGGTTGGCAACGCTCCATTACCACCTTTGGTGCTCTATCGAGGCCCCACATTCCGGCATTACCACCATTACCACCTTCGCTGTCTCTAGGCGACGTGAATTCCTTACCATCGGGAAACCCGCCTGCTTGTTCACCTTCCAATATCATAAAAAAACCTTGCCTTTCGCTTTGACTTTGTTTATTGACATCACAGGACTTTCAGAAAGTAAAGACTGGAGTGGACTAGAGTGAGTCAGTAAACTTTGAAAATAACATCAGTAGGGTTACTCTTGAAGCCTTATTCAAACAATATTTAAAAAAAAGCATCTGCACGCCCATATCCCCGAAGGGGTAGGCAGAGGCAAAACCAGGGCACCCACGACTATCCGAAGACACTAAGTCCCACAATGTGATAGGTGGCAAGACTATCGCCAACTGGGCACATATCCAATCCCAAGCAACATTTTTTTATTAAATTGGGAAAAACCGTTTTTTTTCCCGACCCATGATTCGAACCCGGGACCTCATGCATTCAAGTCCAACAACTGAACCGCTAGACCACAGAGGCGTTAAGCCACAGAGGAGATCAAACAATATTGGAAATGTAAATCGAGCATCGAGCAGATCATAAACAGAACACATATATCAAAGCCAAATCCAAGTTCATTAAACTTGAAAGTCGTACCTTTGAAACGTATCAAAATTTTAAAAAAACACTGACTTAAATTTCAATATTATGTTCTAAATACAGACGAGATTAAGTTTTTTCATTATTTA
>NJDD01003321.1:178578-201089 GCA_002245505.1 Calephelis nemesis | reverse complement strand
GGTACTCTTTCTGATCCCCCCAACCTCTCTCTTTGAGTGTCTCTTTATCTCTCTTTATGTGTGTGTGCGTTTGTAAGCGTGTTTCTCTCTCCCTCCTCCCCGTCTCTCTCTCTTTGTCCACGCGCTCGTGTGTGTGTGTGTGTGTGTATGTCTGTGACATAAAAACTTTTCAATGAATTGACCGATTTTGGTCAGTTTGTTTTGTGTTTACCGCTTCTGTTGTCTANNGTACTTGACTGCATGAGGTACGGGTTCGATTCCCGGGCCGTGCAACAAATAGAAAAATGTTTCTCGGGATTGGATATCTGCCCGGTTGGCGATAGGCTTGCCACCTATCACATTGTGGGACTAAGTGTATTTGGCTAATCGTGGGTGCCCTGGTTGTGCCTGTTTGTGTTATTTACTTGGTGTTACCCGCGGCTATGGCTACTGCTATTACAGGTATTACTTATTTATTTTCCCGCAGTAAATTTCAAATATCGTAATAAAAGCACCTTATGTCACTCACCATTATTCTTACTATCTCCACACACAAAATATAACTATACAATGTAAACAAAATCCGTTGAAAAATGAAATAAGGACAAACAAACGTACTTTTGCATCTATATTAGTATGGAGAGCTATGATGATCCTTATTCCCCCGTGTTGGTCCGGGCTCCTTTGTAGAATAGACCATCTGCCTTCCCGTGCCAGGCAGCTCGTAAAAGGCGAGCATAGGCTCACCGTCACTAACGCCGTGACATCTGACTAGGTGGTAGAGTTTCGCAGCGACTCACCCGGATTGGTACCACCGCCTTACCTATTCCAGCCGCCACAACGTCATGACGTGTTCCGGTTCGGAGGGTAAGGTAGCCGGTTAACTTACTTTTGCTCGAGGTCTAACATCCCGGCCTCTGGTTGGCAACGCACCATTACCACCTTTGGTGTCTCTAGGCGGCGAAAATTTCATACCATCAGGAAATCCGTCTGCTTGTTTGCCTTCCTATGTTATAAAAAAAAACTCAGTTGACGGAAAGTGAAGAAGGCATCAAAAGAAATACGCTAAGTTAGAAGGTACTTATTACTTAACACTAATTTAAATTTATTTGTAATGCACTGGAAATATCTTTCGAGGCAGAAAGTTTCAGTCCTGTTATTATTATGAATCAAGTACCTACTGGAGTATTAAGAAGCAAATGTTTAAATTGCCTCTGTGGTCTAGCGGCCCGGCGTCGGATTTGACTTCTTGGGGTCCCGGGATTGAACAAGCAACAACAAAAATATGGAAAATACAAACCTATATCTAATTTTCTAATAACACAAACGTTGCCCGGAATAGGATAATAATATGTGCCCGGTTAGCGACAGGTTTTTCACCTATCACATTGTAGGACTTAGTGTCTTCAGCTAGTCGTGAGTACCCTGGTTGTGCCCCTGCCTACGTCTTCGGGGATGTGGGCGTAAAGTTACTGAAATAAATGTTTCATTCGTGTGCTGGGGATATTATCAACTAAATGCCTATAATTCACTGGAATACATTTTAAAACACAATTACGGAATCTAATTGGAATTGACAATTACATTGTATGTTATTAAATTAGCTACTATGTTGAGGAAATCCATTTGAACTGACATATAATTAATTGCCTTAGTGGTCTAGCAGTCATCAGACTTGACTTCTTGAGGTTCCGGATTCGATCCCCAGGTCGGGCAACAAAAAGAAAATGGGTTTTTTCACTTTTAACTAAAATCGATGTCATCTGGAATTAAATCATTTTAATCATTGTCTTTGGCTAGTCGTGGGTGCGCTGGTTACGCCTCTGTCTATTTCTTCGTTGATATGGGAGTGAAGATATTTTATAATAAGATTTTACTTTTCTGTTGTCATAGAGAAACCAGGACGTCATAAACTTGTAGAAATTCCCAAATAGTAAGATCGTCTTAAGACCTTGAAACCCTTTACTTGGAGACCAAGATATGACTAGGAAAAGTTTTAAATGTGTAAGATTATAATAGATATGTCGAGAAATCTGCTAAATATTAAAATTTCGTTTGTCTGAAAAACAACATAGTTATAAGCCTGAGATTGAGCCTTCCATACCTCGATTGTCCAAAGACTTGCCACCAATTTCACCTCACTAGGTAAATACAGATACTAAATATTTAGACACGGAAGATATAGAAATATCTTTAAGGAGTTAAAGTATTTGTCGCCTTTGTGGCGTTGCAGTCTGGCGTTAGACTTTACTTCTACAGGTCCCGAGTGCGATCCCCAAGTAGGGCTACAAAATTAAGAAATATGTTTTTTCAATTTTCTAATACAAATAGGCCATAGGCTTGCCACCTGTCATATATGGGAGTGTCTTCGGCTAATCGTGGGTGCCCTGGTTGAGCCTCTGCCTACTTCTTCGGGGATATGGGCGTAGAGATCCTTTTTTAAGCATCTTTTATTTAATTGAAATAAATAAGTGATCTGTGAAAATCTGCTGAGAGATACAAATTATTAAGAGCTTGCCTTTGTGGAAAGTGCTAGCGGCAGATTCCATTATAAAACAAATTTAATTTAAACTACGATTAGATAATGGTGGTAATTTTGTTGCGCACTCTCTAAACTAATTTTAAGTTATCGCTGTCTTCTTTCAATGAAAGTAACAGAAAAAGACAAAACACTTTTAATGCTGTCACATTAGTCTGTTCGCGACATTTTTGTAGAAGTTTAATCTATCACTCGGAAAATGTTGATTAGAAATACTAAATAGCACGATTTGACGTGTTCGCACTAATGTGACATGTTTTATATGTTCCATCTCTTGTGTTTTCGTTTCATTTGAAAAAGATAGCATGCGTCTAATATATGTTTAGTTTGTGTACAGGAGAATGACCACTAATGTACAGACAATATAAACTACGACTACCACAGGGTTATTAACATACGGCCAAAGCCGTACGCAATTGCATGTGCAGGTTTTAAACAAGTACAACTGTAATAATATAGTTAAGTATTGCTAATTAACTGAAACTCATCGTCTAATTAATTAGAGAAAGTTATTAAAACAAACTTTTTTGTAGAAAAGGAATACGTAATGACACAGAAATTCTAAAGAATTTATGGTCACTGTTTAGAATAAGTTTTAATTCCGTATAATTATGCTTTTGGATTCATTAGGTCTCTTCTTTTATAAGATGAAAGATGTTCGTTATTCGAATACTTTTCACTGGAACTTTTGTGTGATTTTTTTATATTAGACGAGCCAAACATACAAGTGGGTAACCTGATGGAAAGTAATCACCGCCGCTTACGGACATCCGCAACACCAGGAGTGTCACAGATGCGTTATCAATAGACCATCCGTCTTCCTGGCAGCTTGTAAGAGGGGAGCATAGGGTAAATGGGCCATCACCAACAAGAGATGATAAAGTACCGTGTTCCAGCTAGTCCAGGTATTGATCCTCTGTCTTGCCTATTCCTGATGCAATAATGACAATGTAATGTTCAGATCCAGAGGGCAGGGTAGCCAGCAGGTTTACAAGCTAACTTTTTTGTATGTCACTGAACAAGCCTCCTGATGGTAAGATACAACCGCGTCGTTTTCGTGGGTCGCTGTCCTGTGGCCGGGATGTTTGGCTTATTGTGACAGTCATTATAGCGACAAGAACAGGTAGGGTCCCTACTGTCAAGTTGCTGCACAGCACTCTTCCACCAGTCGTCTTGTTAGTGATGACCTATATCTTAACCAGTGCACGCCTCTTACGAGCTGCCTGGCATAGAGGCATATGGTCTATTCAACTCAGCGAACTCGGACCATCACGGGAAAAACTTAATCTTACCTTAGTTTTTGTTTTTTAAGACAGTACATATTGTATTAGTCTTTTGTGAAAACTTGAAGATGGGACATATTTACCCCACATTGTAGGACATGCCAGTGGGTAATTTGTCTTTTTGTAGTAAGAAACTATAAACCGGTGATTTAATTTGGGCGAGTCATAAAAAAACCTACCGTATAGTAAATGTATGTGAGAATAAACTCACACGTGACTCCGTTAGATTGTGTGAAAAGGAAAAGTAAGAAAAAAAGCAGTTCCTAGGTTTAAGTGCAAACGTGTGAAACACTTAAATTTTCAGATGTAAAATAAGTGACTTTAGGCAGGGTTGCCACATGCGAAGGACGTGACAATTTATATTATTTCCCGAGTGAGTGGTGGGAACGTTAGTTAGGTTTGTCACATTCTGTGTCATTTGGAGGATTATTTGCCACAACAGTTACACTTTTTACGTGGAATTAGCAAAATAAAGGCTTCTTTTTGGTTGCTGCACGAAGTTGATGTATTAAAAAATGGTTCGTTTTGTTTAAAAACAGAAGTATCCTCCATGTTGGTAAAAGTCCTTTGAGCAGCCAAGAATAGGCGAGCAAATCAAATAAAAAAGAAACATTTATTTCTCTTGCAAATAGTGTAACAGAACCAATACTCAAAACCAAATAACATATTAAGAGACTGGTGTCTGCACTAGGCTACCCTGTGTTAGTAAAAGCATAGGTTGATGTGCAATGATGCAATTTGCGGGAATCAGTGGGTAGGGTAAACGGGAAACTCGCATGTTAGTGAGTAGGGTAAACGCATTGAAGACAAAAAGACTACTGGTGGTCGAGTGCAACTTGCGCGGATCAGTGGGTAGGGTAAACGGGAAACTCGCATTGAAGACAAAAAGACTACTGGTGGTCGAGTGCAACTTGCGCAGATCAGTGGGTAGGGTAAATGGGAAACTCACATTGAAGACAAAAAGACTACTGGTGGTCGAGTGCAACTTGCGCGGGTCAGAGGGTAAGGTGAACGGGAACCTTACATATAGGCACCCAGGCCTACAATTGTAACATCTATTGTGTAGGCCACGATATCTCTGACAATCAGGAGAGCCGTATGCTTGTTCGGTGAACTCTCATGTAAAAAAAAGTTTTTTGCACGAATCGTAACCTCTGACTACAGGGTTTCTTTTGAAGCTCGATTCATGCAATATTGGAAATTGGGACCGTGTAGTGTCATTTTAAGTATTTTTGAACACTGTACTGGCGAATCATTAACATTTTTTTAATGATAATGGAAGGCAAATAAGCAGACGGATTTCCTGATGGTAAGAAATTCACGCCGCCTAGAGACACCAAAGGTGGTAATGGTGCGTTGCCAACCTGAGGCCGGGATGGTAGGCCTCGAGCAAAAGTAAGTTTACCGGCTACCTTACCCTCCGGACCAGAACACGTCAACGGCAAGCACTGACGCAATGGCGACAAGAATAGATAAGGCAGTTGTACCAATCCGCGCGACACTCTACCACCTAGTTAGATGTCACGGTGTTAGTGACGGTAAGCCTATGCTCGCCTTTTACGAGCGACCTGGCAGGAAGGAAGATAATCAATTCTGCAAAGGAGCCCGGTCCAACACAGGGAACATTTAGTCAATAGTAAATTATAATTATTTTATTGGATTCGTTGAATTTATTTGTAACTAAACGTTAATAATTCGCTGGCACTGTATTTAAAAGTACCTGAAATTATTTAAACGATTCCAATTTTCAATTCCCATGATATCGAGATTCAAGAGTAACCCTACTTTTTCTAGAAATAAATATTCGTAAGTTAGGTATGTTACGAGTAACTATAGCGTCTCACTAACTACGGATGTTTGGTCGAGGATTAATAATGCATGCCCCGTACTTACCGGGCGTTAGACATAAACTGATCCGTGACTCGCTTGTCTATGATCAGAAAAAAGGTTTCCTTCTTTGTCCTGAGTCCTTAACGGGTTTCTACGAGCGAACTTGAAAACTTTCACAAGCGGGTGAAGTTGTAGGTAACTGCTAATTATTGTGAATAAAAGTAGGTCAGTGGGTACGCCCCTAAATTAACTGGTGTTAGTCCTGGCCTCTTTTATAGAATAAGGTCAACTGCTTACTGGTCTAGCAGCTCGTACCACGCGAGTTTTAACCTGTCACTTATACCGTGACTCAAGTTCTGTGGTAGTTTTGCGACAATTTGATCGAATTGATTACATCGATTTACTTACGGCTACCGCTACAAGGTGCTCGTTACTGTCGTATTCCGGTTGAGGGGGTAAGGCAGCTGACCTGCATGAAATCTTTTTTTATGATATTGGAAGGCAAACCAGCAGACATAAAATAACCAGCAGAAATAAGAAATTCACGCCGCCTAGAGACACGAAAAGGTGGTAAGAGTACCTTGCCAATCTTAGGCCGGGTTGTTAGGTCTCGAGCAAAGATAAGTTTACCGGCTACCTTTACCTCCGAACCAGAACACTTTATCGGCAAGCGCTGACATTATGGCAACAGGAATATGGAAGGCGGTGGTACCAATGCGGACGACGAGCTGCGTAACTCCACCATCTAGTCAGATGTCACGGTTTTAGTGACGGTAGGCCTATGCTCGCCTTTTACGAGCTGCCTGGCAGGAAGGCAGATGGTCTATTCTGCAAAGGAGCCCGGACCAACACGGGGAGAACTCTTCTACAACCGTGTCTCAGATTTCCACCACGCCGTCACAAACTTCGGCAGTGTGCATTCTTACTAGCATGAATTTCGTCAGATGTAGAGTAAGCCTTTAATATGCCAGAGCCCCTGTAACTGTTGTGGACAGAAATCCTCCAAATGACGCAAAACGTGACAAGCCTAGCTCGCGTTGCCAACGGCCGTCTCCGCGACTAGTAGGGCTACTTTTGAAGCTCGATTCATGCAATATTGGAAATTGGAATCGGTATGTCATTTTAAGTACTCTTGAACACAAAACTGGCAAATTTTTATCAATTAGTCAATAGTTAACAATAAATTATTTTATCGGATTCGTTTAATCTGTTTGTAATTAAATGTTAATAATATGCTAGTACCTACTGTGTTCAAAAGTACCTAAAATTACTTATACCAGTGTTTCCCAAATGCCGGGTCGTGACCCGGTACCGGACCATTTACATTAAATACCAGGTCACATCAAAGACGTGAAAACTGCAAGCCCTTGTGCTTCATCTCATCTGCCAATCATAAATATTCATACGATTCCAATTCTCAATTTGCGTGGCATCGAACAACGAATAAAGTCCAAAGACTTTTACGATTTTTTGTTTGTTTTTTTTTTATTTTTTTTGTTTCTTTGTTTGAAATGAATAGGCTCTGGAACTACTGGACCGGTTTCAAAAATTCTTTCACATTTAGAATGCTACATTATCCTTGAGTGACATAGGCTTCGTTTTATCAAAATCGATGCAGTAGAAGCCAAGTTAAGCAGGCGAAGCTGCGTGAAACTGCTAGTTAGTAATATGACCCTTTTTATAATTTGCACGCCTTCCACAAATGACGATTTAAAATGATATAATTTGCTTACTTTGGGATTAGATTCAATTTTTGTAACTTATCCAGGAATATTTATTATTAACTATGAATATTTAATTCTTAAATTTTCTAATAAACTTACAGGTTTTTTCATCCGAACCTTCCCTTGAAAATAATTAACTTGCGTAAAAAAATGATGAAACATTTTTGAATCTCCCTATTTGTTCATATGTTCACAAGATCAATTTTTATAATAGTTAAGTGGGGCAGGAAGTGACACTAGATTATGTTCTGCCAACTATCTTACTTTTAGGTGATACA
Organism: Calephelis nemesis; assembly: GCA_002245505.1. Taxonomy (NCBI): domain Eukaryota; kingdom Metazoa; phylum Arthropoda; class Insecta; order Lepidoptera; family Riodinidae; genus Calephelis; species Calephelis nemesis. The sequence goes on along the minus strand of NJDD01003321.1, from coordinate 193,456 downwards.
TCTGTTTCTGCTGAGAAAGACTAGATTGCAAAAGCCGACTTGATATTAAATAATTCATCAGTGAAGTCGTCAACACAGACAAAATGTAGGTATGTATTGTTAAATTTAACTCAAAAACCACCAGTTGGATCACGATAAATGTAATACGGGACCAAATTGAAATCATGACCTACCTTTTCAAAAGAGAACCATCCAAATCGGTTTATTATTAGGGCAGTAAAAAACATACCGACAAACTGAAAACTCCGGTTTTGGAGATTAAAGACAAAGTTTTCAGCTTCCCAAGTAAACAAACTGTATCAAGACCTTATCTATGTCTGCCGACGTAATAGTGAATGCCATCGTTGCTTTTTATAGAAGGGCGAGGGTTGATAATCAGTTAGGTATCTCGTAAGATAATCCCAAATGTATCGGCTACAATTATTGTATTACATTATTGATATTTACTTGTAGAGTCAGTGTAATGGGTCTTATAATATTTAATTCGAAATAAATAAATACGAAAGTGATTTTTAGGAGCAAATTTTCAGATAAAATACTTGTTTATTCTAACAACTGTAATATTTATAGTAACAACTATTTAAAAGTTTATTACAATCTCTACATAGCGCGTAAAACACCCAAAAAACAATGTTTTAAAATGAACTCACCTTCAAATATATCTAATAACCTCTTAAAGAGTGTATCTATATATATTCACTAAACAATTGACATTGATGTAACATTAACTTTAAAAAGAATAAAAACCGCGGTTATTTAAGTGAAAATGTTATAAACATTTTGCACCGGTCGGTAAACCGGCGCCCGGCGAAGTATTCTGCGTCACTGACATTTATATGGGAAATAATTTCATAAAACTACCCCAAAACTGTTTTGAGCATGCGCCAACCCTCGCCAATAAAAAACGCTCGAAGGTATTGAAGGTTCACATCTCCGAGGGTCTGGTTCAAATAAACAATCATATTGTATGTGATCTCGGCTATTTCTTACCCTATGCTATATGCAAAACGGACTGTAGATAAAAGAATAATATCTTATAAATAATTTGCTTTGGTAAAACGGTTTTGCAGGGACGCTTGCGCGCAGGTTGAATCGATACCATCAATTCATTTTGAAATTAAAGAAACACGTTGTCACCTCTATCATGTTTAGGAATATTTATAAGTAATAGCAATACTTGCCATGGTTCTTCGCTTTGAAAGATAGGCCATCTGCCTCATTTCCAAACAGATCTTCCAATGCAATATATCTTTCTAACACCATGAACTTGATTAGAAGGTAGAGTTCAAAACAAAAGCGGATCCAAGGGGGTCATGGGGTCATCCATCCATCCACCCAGGCGGTTCTGGTTAGGACGAATATTAAAATAAAAAAAAAATAATAATATATGTAATAAGAAAGAAAAAAATCGTAATACCTAGAATATTTTCATGTATTTTTTCAAGGTTCGCCGGGTCGGCAGCATTGAATAAAAAATAACTGATGTAATAGGCATGTTGTCAAAGTCATTAGATTTGGAGCTTGCTCTGACTAAACCTCTAGCATGTGACCCCCCCTGACTCGAAAACCCGCCCTTGTTTCTAAAGCCGCCGCTAGTTTTTATGTCGTAGGAAAGTACACAAACAGACAATTTCCTGTTAATCCCTTTCCATACCCATATTCCTCTTGGTCATCAGCTCACACAAGAACGGATGGCCCATTGCTAATTCTTTTTTGTTGTGTTGGTTGTTAGGAGAAGGTTCTTATGAACAAGAAAAAATAATATTCATAGTGAAGACAGACGAATGTCGGCTAATATACAATACAATAACTCTTTATTGTGCACCAAATACAGAGAAATTACAAATAAATCAAATAAAACTTAATTTGTAAGATACACAAAGGCGGCCTTTTTCGCCAAGTCAGCGATCTCTTCGAGGCAACCGTCGAGTATGGAACAATAATATATAGCGGACTACTGTGTAATAGTGCTCTTAAAATATAAAGAAGCATCTAATACTGGACAAAATACTAAATAATATATGTCATTTGCAGTCACATACCGTAACATCTGACTAGGTGGTAGAGTTTCACAGCGACTCGCCCGGATTGGTACCACCGCCTTACCTATTCCTGCCGCCATAATGTCATGACATGTTCCGATTCGGAGGGTAAGGTAGCCGGTAAACTTACTTTTGCTCGAGGCCTTACATCCTGACCTCAGGTTGGCAATGCACCATTACCACCTTTGGTGTCTCTAGGCGGCGTGAATTTCTTACCATCAGGAAATCCGTCTGCTTGTTTGCCTTCCTATAACATAAAAAAAAACATAATACATTAACGATGCGTAGCCATTTTTATCGGGAATTTTTATTTATTAGCCATTTTTATTATTTTATGGAGAGTTTCGGAGTTTAAGAGGTGATGTGTAAAGTTAGAAGCCTATTCATTCATACTTTAAAGACATCTGAATTTTAAAAAAAGTATCTTCACGCCCATATTCCCAAAGAGGTAGGCAGAGGCACAACCAGGGCACCCACGACTAGCCGAAGACACTGAGTCCCACAATGTGATAGGTGGCAAGCCTATCCAATCCCGAGCAACATTTTTTTTGTTACAAAATTTTGGAAAACCCAAATTTTCTTTTTGTTGCCCGACCCGGGATTCGAACTCGGGACACCGGGAACCGGAACACAAGTCGAACACCTGAACCGCTAGACCACAGAGCCTGGATTTTATTTCGTAAAAAAAACAATTTTTTAAAGAAAATTCCAATCTTTGATATTGCAAATAATGAAAGTGGCAAACCGCTTAGTTCGAATTTAGTAAAATATGAAGCTACGATCTAAAGCTTCTTGTGCTAGAGGTTTTACATCCTAAATACATAAACATATCTTCCCAATCAGTACACGATAATGACCAGCACTGATGTTATGCAGGTGGTAAGAGACGTTATTAAAATAATACCGTCTCCTGAACTGAGTCCTATGTCCTACTTGGTAAAATATGCATAAACTGGTAGTCTTTACCTACTACTGAGTACTAGTTTGCGCGCATTTCACAGAACACTAGCTAGTAAAACGTTTGTCTATGTTCGCTATTGTAGTGTTACGATTTGGATACACTCCAGCCATACTTTCACGTCTCCATTATCAATGGGTAACCTGAATTTCTTGTCATCAGATTTTCTTGGAAGTTTGACGTCGTGTTAGTACCTACCTATCACGAGTAGTAAAAAAAAAAGTATCTTCACGCCCATATCCTCGAAGAGGTAGGCAGAGGTGCAAACAAGGCACCCACGACTAGCCGTCAAGCCGACCATTTTTATGGTCAAACAGCTTCCACCCGCAACTATGTCCATGCGCGAAATTGTACAAAATCTGTCCTCGATATGTTCTTTTGCCACGGTGGAAGTAAATTAGAGCAGGTCGGTTGCTGATCAGTATCCATTTTGGGCGAGCAGGAACACAAGGAAGAAGAGGGGGAGGGGCCGTTTTGTATATTGGGGTGGCAGATTGAAGGTCTGCGGAGGAGTGGGTGAGGTACAGGTACGATGTTGCGTGTTGCCACCGAAAATCCGAACTGGTGCACGCGGTGTCTCCACTCGTCATTTCAGACAATTATCAGCCCTTACTGTATGGAGATGCGAATAAGAAATCACGAGAATGAGCGCCACCGGGGAAATATAGGTATGCAAGAGCTTTCGCCGAATCCTGGTACCTGGCGTAGGTTTAAATGTGGTTTAAGTCGGTAAGAGTCCAACATTACACAAAACTTTTCCCTTATAGTGGCAAGTAGTCATGATTTTCCACACACTAAAAAACTAGTGGCTGTAATTCTGCTGTGTATAAACTAAACTTATTTTTACAAATACAATTAATTATTTATATACATGCGTTATATGCATGCATCATCATCATCATCTTCAGCTGGAGGACGTCCACTGCTGGACATAGGTCTCCCCCAAAGAGCGCCACAAGTTACGATCACCAGCCGCTTGTATCCAGCGACTCCCAGCGACTTTGACCAGATCATCAGTCATTTTCATATGCATATATACATAATATAATTTTAAAAGTGTGCTTCCTTTTTCAAATGAAACAAAAACAAAACGTCCCTCGCATTACTAACTGTCCTAACTCATTAATTCGACAATTTGAGTTAGGACTTAGAACTATCAATATCTTCCTTAATTCTTTATCTATGATTTTCTCTAACTCACGTAATTGTACGAACATTGGTTCTTCAGTTATTGACGTTTCGTAAAGTAAAAATAGAAACGAAATTTAAAATTACCAAACTGAAAAAGTGTGGTTTCTCCAAACTGTCGAAACTGAGATAGGAGAGTTAGTCATGCGAGGGACGAAAGGAGTTGGAACATTTTAGACATGTCAGATTAGTCCCGACGTTAAATTGTGACGTTTTTAATCAAAGATTTATCCTCCGTAGAGATGTCGTGTAGAAACTAATCTAACAACTGACGGGGGCAGACATTTGTGTGATGAACATTTAGATGTCTGCATTTTCCGGGTGTGGGTGTTTATTAAATTTATTCTGGTATCTATTTAAGTATTTCTATGTAATAGTATCGTTGACTAACACCCAAAACACAAGCATATAATTTGCTTACTTTGGGTTTAGATTTAATTTGTGTGACTTGTCCAAATATACACACTAACTGTAATAAAGATAGTAGCCAACGCTTCTTTCTTAGTAGGCAGGAATGTTTTGCCAGGAATTCTTAATAGGTAGGAATGCTGTAGTACAGGGATTCCCAAACTATGGGTTTCTATATGGGATGGTATATTCTATTAGAAAGAATATTGAGTGGGCCCTGCCTGTAGAATAACACACCATCCTAACGATAGCACACCACACGATCGACAATATAATTCTTCTAATTTTAAAGTAGTTTTTTAATTAAGACTTAATTAAATAAATAAATTATTAAAATTATGAAAAAATTCTTCAATCTTAGTCCTTTATTTATATTAACAACAGTTAAATGTCCTAGAGGTGGGTCCCGAGCTTGGGAACTATTTTTAGATATGTAGGTCGTAGCTCAAACAACTTTGGTAACCACTGCTGTAGTCTATGCTCTGTAAGCAAGCCAAAAAGAGGAAAGCGCTGATATAAGGATATTACATTTTAATTAATTTAAAATATAATCCGCCTCTTAGGAAAAAGGGGTACACAGTTAAATCCATCGACCAATCGCGGTTCGGGTTCATCTCTCGACGGAAGCATTTGTGTGATGAACATCTAGATACGAGGGCCAAACTGAAAGTTTTTAGAACTGGCAACTTAAAAGCATTATATTAAAAAAATAAGTTTAAATTTTGAAAATAGAATTCTTTACCAATAATATTGAGTATACATTTCATTCATTTGTCATTTGTTTTACGATTTGGCGGCAAATTGAAAATTGTCTGTGCACGTCCTCAAATGAATTTAAGCCGAGAAAATTTTCGTGCAATGATTTTTTATGACTTTCGATGTCATATAAGTCAACAAGAAAGTTATGATAGACTTCGATTGGCTTTTCACGATGAAGCCCCATCTCGTGCCACAGTTTACAACTGGTTTAATGAATTCAAACGTGGTCGAACTAATCTCACCGATGATTTGCGTGAGGGACGGCCTTCTACAGCGACGACTGAAGACAATATCAGTGTTGTGCGGCGTATGATAGAGACTGACAAAAGAGTGACCTATCAGCAGATTCGGACAAGTCTAGGCATAGGTATGAGTCAAGTGCACAAAATCCTCCATGAACATTTAGCGGTCAGGAAGCTTTGTGCCCGCTGGATACCGCATAATTTGACCGAGGCTCAAAAACTCCGCCGTGTTGATTGGTGCCGAGGAATGATCCAAAAATTTAACGGAGGTGACTCAAATGCTGTGTTCGACATACTAACGGGTGACGAAAGCTGGATTTACTGTTATGATCCGGAAACCAAAAGACAGTCTGCTCAGTGGGTGTTTCCTTCCGAAGAGTTGCCAACTAAAGTGAAGAGAGGTCGAAGTGTTGGAAAAAAGATGGTGGCCTCGTTCTTCGGAAAGACAGGTCATTACGCGACAGTTGTCTTAGAGGATCAGAAAACGGTTAATGCAGAGTGGTACACTAACAACTGTTGCCACTTGTCTTGGAAAAAGTTCGAGAGAAACGACCTCGCAGCAGGATCCTCCTTCATCACGACAATGCCTCGTCGCACACCGCCAGGCAAACGATCGACTATTTGGCGACCTCAGACTTGGAATTACTGGGTCACCCGCCGTATAGCCCGACCTCGCACCCTGCGATTTTTATTTATTCCCGAAAATAAAAGAAAAACTTCGAGGAAAACATTTTATGGACGCCGAAGAAGCAGTGGCTGCGTTTCAAAACGCCGTCGAAGAGACCCCTAAGGCAGAGTGGGCAAGGTGCTTTTCTCAATGGTTCCATCGAATGCAGCGATGTATTGATGTAAATGGACGCTATTTTGAAAAGTTATAATAAAACTAATAACTTGCTAGAATGCTTAGTTTTTGATTTTCTAAGAACTTTCAGTTTGACCCTCGTATATGCATTTCTGTGTCTGAGTGTGTATATTAAATTTATCCTAGTATATTTTTACATATTTCTATGTGTTAGTATTGTAGTGTAAAAATACAGAATACATGTCTAACTGTTGCCCACGTGGATAATTATCCCACAGGATTTTTTTTTCAGGATAACTATCCTATGTGTTAACTTAAAATTACCCTCTGTGTGCCCAATATCATGAAAATCGGTTAAGCAATGTTTGCGTGAAGGAGTACCAAACAAACATACAAACTTTCTACACTACACTACTACTACTATCATTATCATTGATTAATACGTACTACAAGTGTAATTGATTAATACGTATAGCATTAGCATATAATTTGCTTACTTTAGGGTTAGATTATAACAAAATTTGTGTGAACTTGTGTAAAAATAAAACATTCAATATTTATAACATTTATTCATAACATAATCTTACATAAATTACATAGAGACATATCCAATAACAATTTTGAAATAAAAAACAATAAGTTACTATTAAAATAACACTTGTACTTTTACTAAAAGGCAATTTGCTTAAACTAAATTTTTCAATTCAAATGACAAGTTACAATTGAGTTAGTTTGAATCTTACTCAAGATATATTTAAGACAGCCAATTAGTAATATTCCGTTTGAATTGTTTCAGTCGCTTTCCCAATTATTAATGAATTCGACAATTTCACATCTTAATTACATTTAAAGGGAATTAATTGGGGATTTAGCAAATAAACCGACATTTATAAAGGTTTTAGCTTATTCGAGATTAGCTTTAACTTTGGTTTCGGTAATTTTAGCTTAATTTATGTTTTGTTACAGCTTGATTGAATATTATAGAAGAAAGCTATGTTGTTTTCTTTGTTAATTTTTTACTAAATTTTGCTTAGGAACTACTTGTATTTAACACGATCTTGTGCTTGAAGACAAGCATTATACTGTATCTTTATACATAATCTCAAGCCTAAGGTCTGCCTATAAAATGCTCTAAATATGCAACTTAGGCGTCGGACAATGCAGCAACACCTGGAAGTACTTTACCTGTAAAAAAATCAGCATTTAGTACAGCAAAATGTATGCAAATCATATTAAGCCCATATCAGAGCGCCCACGTAGGCAGAAGCACGACCAGGGCACTAACGACTAGCCGAAGACACTAAGCCCCACAATGTGATAGGTGTCAAGCCCATCGCCAACCTGGCACATTTCCAATCCCGAGCAACATTTCTTTTTATTAGAAAATTGGAAAAACCCAATTTTCTTTTTGTTGCCCGACTCAGGATTCGAACCTGGGACCTCATGCAGTCAACTCCAACAACTGAACCGCTAGACCACAGAGGCGATTATAAAATGTATGCAGATGGTCGTTTATAGCTTACGTAAGCAAATAGTTTAAGTAGGCCAACCGTTGAGCCTATTGGCTTATATAACAGTGACTTTGAAAGCTGAAAATTTATGTGGAAACTATTTGAAATTCAAAAGTTTCCAATTCAATTCAAATTACATAAAGACAGCAATATCGGCGCTAAATGTCTCTCTAGCGCTACCTCTACATTTAATTTACTGAAAATTTTTATTTGTGCTTGCGTGCGTGACTTATCGTGGCAAGTGATGGAAGTGTAAAATATTCGGTAAACAAAATTTCGTTAAAAAAAAATCAGCAGGTTTACGTAATAAATGAAAATTAAAACAAACCGCCAAAATATTTTACAACTCTCGGTTTGAGGTCTGTATTCTTTAAATAGTATTTCCTATACATATGTAAACTAAGTTAGTTTTACTACTATTTTGTTATTTGTGTAGATACTAGCCAACCCGGTAGATGTTATCCTATGCTAAATAATTCTTAAATTTTATTAACTTCTACTTCAATTACATTTTTATGTTTTTATGGTATCAACAAGCAGATTTTCTGATGATACGAAATTCACGACGCCTAAAGACACCAAAGGTGGTAATGGTGCGTCATTTGATCCCTCAGGTTGCCAACCTAAGGTCGGGATCAAAGGCACACAATGACGTTATGGCTGTGGGATCAGGAACTCGACCATCTAGTCACGATACTAGAGACGGTAAGCCTATGCTCGCCTTTTACGAGCTGCCTGGCAGGAAGGCAGATGGTCTATTCTGCTATGGAGCCCGGACCAACACGGGGAATTTTGACAATAATTAAAACAAAAAAAGGATAAGCGAAACCACTTAACCAGTTCACGTGTGATGCATTGACCAAGAGAAATGGAGATTCATTTTTATACTTTTTTAAAATCAACGGGCTGATGTATTTTTAAGGATATCATGTCATTAGCGTAGCGTCTTCTATGCACTGTGATGTGACATCACAAAGTTTGTGGACATGTCCATCGTGACCGGTTGAATTGCCGTTTAACGCCAGGATCTTGTACTCCAAACGAGACGTTTTGATTACGGATGGTAGTTTTTTTTTAGGAATAATAAGATATCTAAGTAAGATCGCTTGATTTCGCAACGAAGTTTAGGTGCTGTCGTCTTAAGTCGATTCTAAACCATGAAAATAGTTTAGCTATTGAAAGTCCATATTGTCTGATACAATATGAGCTTTCAATGGCTGACCTTGCGAACTTTGTTCCACCTGACAACTATTAACAGTTACTATACGTGTTGTGTGTTGTTGTTAAGTGTTGTTTTTACTAATAAATAAATAAATATCTATGGTCAAATTACACAAATTAAATATAACTCCAAAGCAAGTAAATTATATGCTTGTGTTATGGGTGTTAGTCGACGATACTAATACAAAGAAGATTAGAAAAAAAAAATTAAATAAATTTAAAAAACACCCAGACCCGGTAATGCAGACAGTTTATGTTCATCACACAAACGATTCTCGACGGCCCCCGTCGAGAATCGAACCCAAAGCTCACGGTTGGTCTGTGTAGTCAGGCGTGTACGCTAGCCACTCAACCATTTTTTGAAAATATGAGTAACTCTTTGTTTCTTTTGGACAAACTACGAAGTTATACTTTTGGATTACGTATCGTTGATTATGGAAACCGGGCATAAATCATTGAATAACCTTACCACCTAGACTATACCAGGGGTCAGTACACAAATCGACTCTCACTTTTTAGCAATAGTCAGCCTTTTATTTCTCGGAAACACAGGACTAGCAGTCACAGGGGAGAAATTACTTCATAACAACAGAAATTTGGAAGGCAAGTCTATTTGTTGGGCGAATTGTCGTAGGACTATTGCCCGGTCAAGGTGAAGGACATTCAATATTAATAATTGAACAAATTATCAATGGCTGAACATAAATAAATGTGGAAGTTGTGGTACGCCCACTGATAATTACTGTTTCATTGTTCGTTGTTCGTGCGTGCCAACTTTCCAAGCCACAGAACGCAACCGGCTACAGGGGACTTAAATTATACACATTTGTTTTAAATAATGAATGGAGGACTGAAAAGGCAGACGACATACAATGTGAATGCGGATGGTTGTAGGTACCCGGGAGGACCTAGGTTGATATTTCACGATCATATCGCTCCGGTGTTATCCGAGGGTGGTGTCAAGAGTCTCCGAAACTAGCGATATAAAAAGAGTATGTAATGAATATTGCGGATGACAGAAATTGATATTTACACTTTGCTAGAACGGTGTGCAAGGTTCGTGAGGTTTGACACTCAATACTCTCTGCCTACACTGGAAGGCACTTGGCGTGAAGGTATGTTTGTATATACGTACACTTCTTTTAAATAATACTTGTAGTTTTCCACAACACAATTTTCTTATTTACTCTACTATTTGACTCTTACGCTTAGCAAGTTAAGCTTTTACTGCCTTATTCATAAAAAATAGTTAAGTAACCTCCTAAGCATTGCTTAACTAATCATTTGATTAAGCCTTAAGCATTGCTTAAAAATTTTGTTATTCATAAAGTTCATTTTGACATTGCTTAGTTAAATACTGCTTAACTTGGTAGGTTTTGGTAGAAATGTGGCTGTATGCGTATTTCTTTTGCTAAAAGTGGATTAAACAATTGTCATCCTTATCAACATCGTTGTTTCTGAATACGGTGTCGGACATCTGTAACCTCTTGCTAAAGAGTATTTATATTTCTACGACAAAATACTCGTATTGTACTACAATAAAATTAAATTTATTAGAGTAAATAAAGTTGATGCAACATAGACACAAAACGTTTGAACTGATACACTGCATTTCAAAAATAATGTTTTTTAATGCATCTACATTACGTTACTAAGCTAAATATAAAATGATGTAATTTCTGTAATATTTTCCCCGTGTTGGTTCGAGTTCCTTTGTAGAATAGACCATCTACCTTCCTGTTAGACAGCGCGTAAAAAGCGACCATAGGCTTACCGTCACTAACACCGTGACATTTGACTAGGTGGTAGAGTTTCGCAGCGACTCGCCCGGATTGGTACCACCGCCTTACCTATTCCTGCCGCCATAACGTCATGACGTGTTCCGGTTCGGAGGGTAAGGTAGCAGGTAAAATTACTTTTGCTCGAGGCCTAACATCCTGACCTCAGGTTGGCAACGCACCATTACCATCTTTGGTGTCTCTAGGCGGCGTGAATTTCTTACCATCAGGAAATACGTCTGCTTGTTTGCCTTCCTATAACATAAAAAAAAAAAGAAGTTTTTACCCATTCCAAAAAAAGTGCGCAACGCCGCTAAAGAAGTTTTCACTTCAAAAATATCAATACCATTTACACTGTACGTACAGTAATAAATACCAGGCCATTGACCTCTATGCAATTAAATATCTGCATAGCGTATTTTTCAATAGCGATAACTGTTTGCGGAACTCGAACGCCATAACTTGGGGCTTCTAGTTTTTAATTAACTAAGTTCTAAGCTACTAAATAAAATAAGCTTTCGTTACGGAGTCGGAATTTCCGAAAAAATTTCATCACATATTATAATTTTTTTAAAACATGTGTACCTAATCCTACTAATATTATAAATGCGAAAATTTGTATGTATGTGTGTTTTTTGTTTTTCCTTCACGCAGAAGCTGCTGAATTGATTTTCATGAAATTCATGATTTTCGTGGGTGCCTTGGTTGTGCCTCTATCTTTCTTCTCGGGACATGGGCGTGGTGACACTTACTTTTTTTTATAAAATGGATCGCGGGTATTTTTAAAATATAGACCAGGAGAAAAGAGCTAAAATAGAAACCATCTAAACATTAAAATTTATGGTCATTGTATAATAATTAAAGGAGTACCAAGGTTCAACCTGGTATTTATATTATCGGTATGAAGTACCATGTTTATTTTATTTTACTGTCTAACGTGGATATGGTTGGACGAAACAAGGCCCTTGCACACTTTTAATTTGAATTAACGTTTCAAATAGCCAATGCCAGATTTTAACCAATTGTAATCAAAATTAGTTCATTGGTTAACCAATAACAAGCGAGCTAACAAAATACCGATGAAGAGTTTTGGCGCCATCGTGAATGAAGATGGTCGTAATTTTTTCATTATTATTTAATTTCGTGTTTATATTGAGTGAAATTAGTTTAGTTGGGAATTAGATTTGTCGTCTCTGTGGTCTAGCGGTCCATGTGTTGGACTTGACTTCATGAGGTCCCGGGTTCGATTCCCGAGTCGGGCAACAAAAAGAAAAGATAATGTGGTTTTTCCAATTTCCTAACAAAAAAAATATTTCCCAAGATAGAATGTGTGCCAAGTTGGCGATAGGTTCGCCACCTATCTCATTGTAGGACTTAGTATTTTTGGCTAATCGTGGGTGCCTTGGATGTGCCTCTGCCTACCACCTCGGAGATATGGGCGTATAGATACTTTTTTTTTAATTAATTTTGTTCAGTGAAAGTGCACAAATGAAATAATCATGAAGAAATTAGTGTATCGTCTATTTCCTCGCTGCCGTCAAATCTCACTAGATGAGCTTGAGTAACGAAGCCACCGCTTTACACAAGACCCTGACCTGATATGACTTTGTACATAGTGACTAATGACTGTATAAGAATTAACTAACTTGAAATTGGCTAAATAAGTCGTGAAAAACGATCGAAAGCCATATTTATAAAAGAAGAGGAAATCGCCTCTGTGGTCTAGCGGTTCAGTTGTTGGACTTGACTGCATGAGGTCCTGGGTTCGAATCCCGGGTCGGGCAACAAAAGAAAACTGGGTTTTTCCAATTTTCAAATAAAAAAAAATGTTGCTCGGGATAGGATATGTGCCCGGTTGGTGATAGGCTTGCCCCATATCGCATTGTGGGACTTAGTATCTTCGGCTAGTCGTGGGTACCCTGGTTGTGACTCTGCCTACCTCTTCGTGGATATGGGCGTGAAGATACTTTTTTATCTTTCTTTTAAGAAGAAGAAAATACATATATAGTTTTGTTACAAATTTATAACATGCATAAGTTTGAATTTAAATTATTATGATCAATGTGGATGATATAATTACGACGATTAACAATTAAACCTTTTTAAGTAACTTTTAGCATAAATGTCACTTCTACAATTTAACATTGTCATTTACTATTTTGGACCTACCAGTTTAGTTTCATACTTTCACCTTAAGGGCCATTTATACATACATATGTTCACGTCAAGTTTCTTATAAGGTAAAGAGAAACTATCGAGTGCCAAATGGCACGATCCTAATGACATCATCACGGTAGTTTTTTTTTATCAAGTCACATAAATAAAAAAATGTTAAATACCCACGACGAAACCTACATGACACTAAGAACCATCAAATCTCGATCACGCCAGCTATATAAACATAAAAATTCACATCGCTTTCGTCCATCCGTGCAGAAGTTATGATGCTACAGACAGACATACACACAGCATATAGCATTCCTCTTTGTCCGTGAATTGAAAATAAGAAATACTTAAGTAAAAATATACAGTTGATTTGTAATCATAATCATAATTCTTATCCGTACAACAGGCTGTATTGATACATTACAATATATATATTAAGTATATTTTTTAATTGTTTAAAATATTCAACACTAGCTGCGCCCCGCGGTATCACCCGCGTAAGTCCCACTCCCGCAGGAACTCCGGGATAAAAAGTAGCTTATATGTTATTCTGGGTCTTCAGCTACCTACATACCAAATTTCATCATAATCGGCTTTGTAGTTTTTGCGTGAAAGAGTAACAAACATCCATACATCCATACATCCATACATACAAACTTTCGCATTTATAATATTAATAGGATAAGTCCTAGTAATTAAAAACTACGTTACGTTAGACTTTAACCGGTCTGATTTAAAATGAAAATAAAAGAATTTCAACAAGTGCCGACAATGAAGATAAAGCGTAAAATAACTTACCCTCGAGGAGCTCGAGCGATGCGCCGCCCCCCGTGGACACGTGGGACACTTTGTCTTCAGTTCCCCATTTGGCGCAACATGTCGCTGTATCGCCGCCGCCTATAAAACATATTACATATTAGCACGTAAAAAAGTAAACTTATTAATTAGTTAGGCGGTGCATTATAATTCTTTTTTTTTTTATATATCCCTGGACAACTCACACAAATTGAATCTAACCATAAAATAAGCAAATTATATGCTTGTGTTATGGGTGTTAGCCAACGATTCTAATACATAGAAATACTTAAATAAATACCAGAATAAATTAAGTAAACACCCAGACCCGGAAATGCAGACATCTAAATGTTCATCACACAAATGTCTGCCCCCGTCGGGATTCGAACCCGAGCCTCGCGGTGAGTCGAGTGTAGTTAGGCGTATACGCTAGCCACTCGACCAACGAGGCGGTCATTCATGTGTAGCGTTCAGAAAAGTATAAAAAAAAGCAGTTGTCTGTAAAGTCGGTTTACTGACACTGGTCGAACGTGACAACGTCTTAAGAAGTCCGATTGTGCCTCTCTGTCGCTCGTTCAGCGCTCTCACTTGCACTTGAAGCCCTAAATGGAACGCCTCTGAGCGAGGTAACGCCGCATGAGTCATGTTTTTTGGTGTGTGCAGCCGGCTCATCAAATCATAAGACGTTGTCACGTCACAAGAAAAGAGTATAAAAAAGAAAGGTATAATTAAGTATAAAAAAGAAAGGTATAATTTTTGGCAATAGGCAGCAAACAAGCCCACATCTCTCCTGATGGTAAGAGGCAACCGTGGCTTCTAGATAAAGTAGTTCCGTAGTTGTAAGTGTGCTAGCCTTGGGCCTGAATGTCAGGCCTTGTACCGGCTACCCTACAGAATAGAAGGTAGGGCAGTGGATCCTTTAAAAGTAAATGAATATTTTAAAAGTGGTCACCAGGTAGCATTCGACGACCAGTTTTAAAGTTAAGTTTATATTATGGTCTGTATCAC
>NJDD01003321.1:158616-178477 GCA_002245505.1 Calephelis nemesis | reverse complement strand
TTTACAATCCCGCCGCAGGACAGCGACGCACCTGTAACATCTATGGTGTCTATAGGCAACCGTTGTCTCTGACCAACAGGAGACCCACTAGTTGTTTGCTAACCTAACCCAAACAAAAAATGAGCCTTGCCTCGTTGCCCGCACCGCGACTCAACGTCAACGTCGCAGTTTCAGTTTCACCTAGTGCCGACAATGTAAAATGTAAGATCTTACGAAACATACCAATAATTGTGACAGCTCCATTCGCAGTTGCCTTCACAACACCATCCATGAGGGCCCTGGTCCCACCAGCAAACTTCTCGAATTCAAACACACCTGCTGGCCTATGAAAAGAAAATATTCACCGGGATAATAATAATGGCTATATCTATATTTATAAAATAACATGTCCTGACTGACTGATTCATCATCGCCAAGCAAAATTGTTAGTTACTAAGGTTTTAAAAGTCAAGATATTGCGTTTACAATACCGCGCCTCTCTGCCAATGTTCCCCCTCTGTTTGCCAAGAGGTAGGCAAGGGCATGGGTGGTGACGGGTTATTAGAAACCCTCCCCGGACGAGTTGCACTACGGCAATCCACCACCTATGGTCTTTTGCGTGCTGCCTGGCAGGAAGGCAGATAGATGATTATACACAATTAATTTTTTTATAATAACAGTAAATACTTACCCATTCCAGACAATCACTTTGGCTCTGGCAATCGGCTCTGCAAACAGTTCCCTAGACTTGGGTCCTACGTCGAGACCCATCCAACCTTCGGGGATACCAGATGCAACATTGGCTGCTCCAACCTAGTTATATTTTTTTTTATTAATATTTGAAGAGAAACTTTTTTAAAGCAGAATATTCCAAATGCGTTTTTTAAATTGGATTGGATAAATATACTATCGGTGGTTGCTCATTGGTCGAAATTCGACCATTATAAATTTTAATACCTTTTTGATAAAAATGCGATCTTCATTTATCAATATTTTATAAAGATCTTTATTAAATACAGTAGTACTATTTAAATTATCGTTTCGGCTAAATTCGTCAAGATTCGGAAACCCGAATGTATTTTAAAGATATATATATATATAATTAAATTTTAAATTATTATATATATATTATATAGAGTTGTTATAACACATAATTAATCATTTCGCTTAAATTTAGATTAGATCAGCCAATTTAAAAATAAAAGTATAAAGTGCAAAAAGAGTAAAAAGTGTAAAGCCGAAGCGCATAATTTAAAAAGTAGTAGTACTGTACTTTGTTTCCAAACTTTATGAATATAGTTTGTG
Source organism: Calephelis nemesis (assembly GCA_002245505.1). Lineage (NCBI taxonomy): Eukaryota > Metazoa > Arthropoda > Insecta > Lepidoptera > Riodinidae > Calephelis > Calephelis nemesis. The sequence goes on along the minus strand of NJDD01003321.1, from coordinate 177,193 downwards.
CCGTCTGTATCTTTTATCATTATCATATATATTTCTTTGTGTGTCAAATGCATGGTAGTATGTGTAATATTTTATGTTTTAATTAAGTATCTTCACGCCCATATCCCTGAAAGGTAGGCAGGGGCAAAATTAGGGCACAAATAAGGCTGATGAGTTTTTAAATTAAGATTACAGAGCAAAATCGGCAATTTTTTTAAGGCGAATGCAATTGTTAAAGTTAATTTTAACAGGGAAACTTCGACAGTTATCCGAGTCTTACATATTTAGCTATTTATCAATCAATCTTATAATTTATCACATCTTGGACACTTACTTGAGCATTTTCGTCGAACTTATCAGCAGTGACAAAATCAACAGGCAAGTGAACTTTGACATTGTTTTTGGCAGCTTTATCTAGTAATTTCGCGACGATTTTCGCTCCATCGGCATCGTACAGCGAGTTGCCAATCTAAAAAAACAGATATTTGTACAAACTTATACAAAATATTCTTTTTTTATACATTATTTGAAATATGTCAGGCGGTTAAATAAAAATAACATATACACGGTTACATCTATAGCACAAGCCAAATTTTATGAAACGGTTTAGAAACGATAACACTTTTGATCTATAAAAAGGTACAAATTAAAAAAAAAACAATTTATTATTTTATCTAATGCAAAATACTAGCTGCGTGGCTAACGTAAACAAAGCAAAAAAACTGTTCCCACGCCTACCGACCGTGGTCACGTTCGCAGGCTGATGACGTCATGACTTGTACTAGGTTTTTTGCTGACAGTGTTAAATTAATCTTTATTAAAAAGATACAATTTGGCAATAATATTTAAAATGCATTAAGCCTTTTAAACTTTATACAGCAAATACTTGAAACAAATACTTGATAATATTGAAACAAAAGCTTGAAGCAAATAAAACTTTAAACAGGGTATCCTTGAAAGGACACCCTGTTTAAAGTTATATATGCCACAGTTGTCTCTTATAATCCAAGATAATTATCACTGTTTTATTCCATAAAAAAAGTTGTCTGTTTATCATTCTTGTTACCCTCGAGTTTGGTTTCTGCTGATATGTCATTTTACATTTTAAGCTTAGTAATTGAAGATTATCTATAAGCAACAACCTCCAGGTATATGTCCCATTAACTAGGAAGAATCTGGATAGAGTACATAAAAATATAACAAAGTTACAACTTACAGCCATGCCTTTTGTCTCCTTCAAGAAAGTATAGGCCATTCCACCGCCAATAATCATTTCATTGACTTTGTCTAACAAGTTTTCGATCAGCAAAATTTTGTCTGCAACCTTAGCACCACCCAAAATGGCAAGGAATGGTCTGCAATACAGGATTGAGTTAAAAAGGACTCAGACAAAGAAGAGGTTCTACTTAATCAATTGCATAAATAGTAAATAACTATAATATACAAGTCAAATTGTTATATTAATGATACCTTAGCTATTTCTCTCAGACAATGTTAGCCATTTTCGTGTTGCATGCTGGATGGTATAACCTTAACTCACAGCATTATGATAATGAAGTGCCAGTAATATCTAGATGAAAAATTTTCTTTCTTATGAAGAAAAAAACAGGAAATTTGTAGGGAAAATGTGAAAAATAATACTTTATTATTTCCCATACCCCACAGGTAGAACGAAGTTTGCTGGGACAGCTAGTATATTAGAAAGATAGTATGGTTACCTCTCAGGTTCATGAAGAGCCTTTGCAAAGTATTGTAACTCTTTTTTTAATAAAAATCCACTGGCTCTTTGTTCAAAGCCTTCACCCATCATGGAGCTATGTGCTCTGTGGGCAGTACCTAAAAACAAAGATTACAATGAAAAAAAATTTATTCGGAACAAAAATAAGACAAGGGTACAAAGAACTGAAAAAAGTGCAAGATGTAGCAAATACATTGTATATATAAATAAAAACATCTTTAGTATGACATAAATGAGTCATGCTAACAATTAATCATCAAAACATTGCTTACCAAAAGCATCATTGACATACACATCACCAAGTTTTCTTAGGCTAGCACGGAAAGCTTTTACTTTTTCTGGATCAGCTTTAACCTTGGCCCCACTCGCATCCAAACCTTTACCTTCCTCTTCTACATGGAATCGAAGATTTTCAAGTAGTATTATTGAACCTACAGGGGGATCAGCACAAGCAGCCTCTACTTCAGCACCTACACAATCTGACAAAAATGTCACATCCCTGTAAGTAATGATAAAACTCTTAAGTGTTAAAACTAGCAACAAATTGGTGTATTCTATCAGACAACACATTTTATCTGGTAGTAGTTTAGTATGTTTACATATGAAATAAAATAATAATAAAAACATTCTACTCTACTTTTCTTTCACAGGTCAGTGTGAGGTCTTTTTGTTGTCAATACACAGTCGAAACGCAATATTTCTTTTTGTTGAACAATTTACTATTCAAGTTTTAGTGTTGCTGGTTTGAAAATAAACTTTACAGCATCTTGACAAGATGTTTAATTGTAAAAACAGCAACAGATAAACTTTAGAATGCTCCAAGTTACCAATTGGTTTAAAATTTGTACAGTAGATAGCACATTCATTCATCAAACCTTAACTTGTAAAAATTAACTGTTTTCAAGATATAGTGTTTGGTATGAAAAAACTTAGCTTAATTTAAGAGACTATTTATTTTAGCAAGCAATCTACAACTTAATAAAATATCACATGTTTTTTTTTCTAATTACCTTAACTGCCAAACTTCCCCCACAGTAATTACTCTTTTGATATAAGAATGGTAGTTTCAGAGCCTTTTTCTGATTTTTAAAATTCTTAAGTGTTCATCAAAAAAATTGAAAAAAATTAAACTGTTTTTTTTCTTTTTTGCAACATTTTAATCACTAATATTTTAATTAATTCACTGTATGCACTTAATGTTCTAAATTCTTCTTTCTTGCGTTCCTAAAAGTTGTAGCCTTAAGTTGCCCAAAGATGGGGCAACAAATCGTGGGTTTAATTAAATTAGGTGTCTTATTCTTTCCATTATTTTATCATAGGCAAAGTATGGTAAGAGGTTTGGTGAGTCAAATATACTTATTATGTACAAACTGCCATAAAAATTTGAAGCTGGTTAGATATATGACGGTTTCTAAAGTTGTACTGAACCAACAAATATGTTTGTTCGTTTGAGATGTTACAAATTATGAAAATAGAATAGCAAAGTATATTAGATACCTATTCATTTATTTGCCTTCATATAGGTGATATCATTTAAAATATGATTTACCTGCTTAGTAATTTTTTAAGTTCTTCAGCTGCCGGCTTTAAAGTATATTTCAAGTTAGGCTGACCATCAGGCCTTCCAAGATGTGACATAAGAACTACGGATTTCGCTCCCTTTTCCAACACATATTTGATGGAATCCAATGCAGCTACAATTCTTTGGTTATTGGTAATAACACCGTCTTTAAGAGGAACATTAAAATCTACTCTGAAAATTAAATTATGTTATTATTTATTGAATATTACTGTACTATATTTTTATTTTCATTTTCTCAATTATTTTACTTACCTCATCAATACTCGTTTGCCACTCAAATTTAAAGCATCAATACTTAATTTATTTAAAGCCATTTTGTGAGTTTTTACCAAAAAGCTTGATGAAATAAATTGAAACCGGAATAATTTTAAAAGTTTTCGAGATTTGCTTGACAAATTTAACCTTGTAAATGTCAAAAGGGTCAAACGTTCTTGCCACATAGCAAAATCAGCAATTTACATTTTAGGTCTGTGGGGTTGGGCTATAATACTTGGGTTATACCTATAAACCCGCACGACGAACTTTTTACCGTGCGGTTTTTTTTTCGCAATTGTATGACTTATTGAATGCAACACGAGTATAGAGCAATAAAAAATCTGTGATGTATGCGGTGTGGCGTGGATTTATTTACGAACGAAATTAAAATCGCGCGGTAAAAACTCGCGGTGCAGACTGATCCTAACTTTTAAATCTCGATTTCATGATCCCGATTCCCGGGCCCAGATTGAGCTCAGCAGCTTACGCTGTTAACAACATGAAACAGTTAAATGATGTTGACACCGCTAAAACTATTCATTTTAGTTATTTTCCCAGGGTTAAGTCTTATGGCATTCTTCTTTGGGGAAACTCTGCTTAGGTAAAGTCAAAATATAAGCCCGCTGAGTTTTTTTCGTCGGATACTGACACGTCTCGAGAACCTTTGTAAGGTCAAAGTGGAATAAATATTATATTCTAATTCTTCTTAATGCTACTTGGAATCGGATATGACATTTCAAGTGAGTAACTCTTCAATACAGTACCAACGGTTAACAGTTCCAAGGAAAGTTAATGGTCCCGATAAAGTAATTTACCTACCGTATAATAATTAAATACTATATAATTCGCTAGTGTTGTGTTCAAGAATAAGTAAGTAAAACGACAATCGATATATCTGATTCCAATTTAAAAAAAACCGAGATTCAAGAAAAGTCTTACTAATATTAATTTTAACCTGTTAGGCTGTTACGGTGAATTGCACCTTACATGAGCAACCTCAAATAAGAGTTACAATTTAGCTAAAGTTTGATCATTTAGACGATTTACTAATAAATTAGTACCATGTTAATCTCAGATGTTAATAAATTACTGTAAGATATTTGACGTTTCTGAGTGTTAATGTACTGTGTCTCGGAATGCGACCGTTATTAGAAACCATAAAGTTAAACTGTTGTAGAATCGGGTAGTGACAGTCAAAATGATTAGAGGCTAAAATCCAACATTTCTTTTGTTGGTAGTCATAATAAAATTATTGTCAGTTATGTATCAGTGTTTACAGTTTTTTTTGCTAACACATAAGTCGGGTATTTATTGAAATTTAATTTCCACCTTTTCATTATAAAATTGTGTTCTTTCTTTTATGAATGGAACGTGTAAACTGGTACATCAAAAATTAAACTCTATTAACATTTAACTAATTTTCTTCAAAGTACATTTATATGACGTAAGTCTCTACAAACCATTCGCAATAGCAATACCTACATAATACATTATAATGATTTAAATGTGAAACTAAAATAGCTCGATGCCACTTGCTACTGCAGTTTATTCTTACAAACCTAGGGGGTATTAAATTTAACATTTTTTTAATAAAAAAAGTTTAATAGGGAGTCTTCTCAGAAGTTTGGTTCAAAATTTTCTTTTTACTGCTAGCAGTACTATGAGTCAAGTGGACCAACTTACAAAAACAAAATGTTGTAGAGTTTTGATTGGATAACATCGTTAATGTGGATTGTGGGCCTCAAATGGAAATGTCATTTCTCTATGTTGGTAACATTGTTCGTTCTTTGCGAAATGCACGCAGTGAGACGCTCGGATTTAGAATGTTCTTTGAATATCTTTGTTGAGTTATATGAAACTTTAATAGTGAGTGAGACGTTAAGTGAAATATTGAACCGAGAGTTCCGTTTATTTTCTTGTACAAAGTGTATTAATGACTGTTTTGGGTGACAAATATATTTGAATATAAGTGCGTCGTAAACTAAAACATGGTGCCGCTGGGGCCGGGGCCAGGCCATCCCACCGCTCATCAAACTCACGGCGGGCCTTCTAGTAATTTATCTGGCCCAAATTCTCTTTCTCAAAGCACTTCACAGACGAACAAATCTTCAGTGGCGGTATGTTTTCAGTAAAGATGTAATTTTGTCGTTGAATGTGCAATCTGGCGGCTTGCACATGTTTATGTAACTTTAATTTGAGCACGTGCGATTTGGCGCTAATTTAAATGTTTGTTTCCAGAAGCCGAATTACACGCTCAAATTTACTCTCGCTGGACACACGAAGGCCGTTTCATCTGTTAAATTTAGTCCTAATGGAGAATGGTTGGCTAGTTCGTGTAAGTACCAATTTGTGATTAAATTACAACATTATTTTTAGGAATAGGTCAGTGATCAACATACATTAACCCATTTTCAAAACTTGTTGTATACTTAACGAAAACTATATTACTCTTGTTTCAAAACTAAATTATCGTAGTACACAAGTTTGTACGAAAACGAACGAGACAAAAAAAATTAACATGTACATCTATTTTAGACTTAACACTCAATATTTTTTATTATCTATGTGATTAGGGTCAATTTAGCCTGGCAAGTCCTGTTATTTATTACATCCTATATACTGGCTGTATCTAGGCCACATGTGATGTAAAATGTTGAAATAGTAAATTTAACAATTTAAGCTATGGTATCCTCAAAACACTTGAATTTATTTACATTTATTTATTTTGTGTTTATAGTCTATTAATAGATTTAGAATGTTGACCAGATATCTTTTGTTACCATCACTATCTGTGTTTAGCCCTGTTGAGAGTTTGTTCTTTTTTCCATGTCTGCTACTATAGACTAGATTTAAATGAAAATTTGAACTTAAGTGTTACTTACAATTTTGAAAATGTTGTAAAGTTATATTTGATATATAGTAAGTATAAATTGCAAATAGTAAGTATAAAAGAAATAACATTATTATAATACATTTATTATAATGAAAAAGCAGCAGTGTCGCCTAGACAGAATTTAATATTTCATGACTAAATAACAAAACAATTACAAATCACACAAAATGCAAGCTTAACTTCTAAAGGGATTACCTTGCATTGTATTATTGTGATAATTATTTACGTAGACAAGACTGGGATTGTGAAGACTTACTTCTAGTTAGCTTATTAGTTATTATGTACTAGAGTTATTTATAAGATATAAGTTATGTAACAAATTAAAAACCTATAATAAATGAACCTTGTAACATTCTTAAAATTTTAAGGAGTAAAATTCCTTAGTAATATCCTTGAAGATTGTACATCCATTCTTGAGAGTGTTGAAGTATCAGTAGTACCAATACAAAGGTGAAGGGGTGTACTCCTCATTATTACTTCCTGTTTCTTACAATTTATGTACCTTTGTCTGGATATTAAACCTGTTACATATGTTTGACTCCTACCATTTTATTAATAAACATAGACAATAGTACACTGTGGTTTAAGTTAATAGTAAAGTCTGTATTACACTAAAATGAAGATTATAACGTCTTCTAAAATCTTGGATTATTTTAATTTAGTTTGATTAAAAATGCTATGCTTTTCATGTAGTATAACACTTCTTTATTTAATTAAAAGGAGTATCTACTATTTTAAATGTTCATTAAAATTTGTCATGTAATTTATAAGTGATCCGTGTATGTCTTTAAAAAAATAAAATGAAAAGAAATATCACATTTAAATACAAGTTGAATTTTTCGTAGAAAATCGGTTAAACAATCACATTTCCATACATAAATAATTAATTTATGCGAGAAACCTCATTGTATTCAAAACTAGCATAGCAACAAAATTAAAGGAAACTTTCTCAGAATATTTTTTACAAATTAGTAGATGCATATTGTTTTTAGTTATTGTAGTAAAAACTGGAACTGATTTTAAATCTTGTATACATAAAAAAATAACTGCTGTTTGTTAGTCTTGCTAAAACTCGAGAACAGCTGAACCTATTTGGCCAAGTTTGGTTTTGAATTATTTGTGGAAGTCCAAGAAAGGTTTAAAAGATAAGAAAAAAAGAAAATCTGCAAGGAAACTATGGAAAACATCATTTAAAAATTTTCTTTTCCAAACAAATTTGCTGAAACAAAGTTTGTAGGGACAGCTGTTACTAGCTAATTTTATTTCAAATCATTAAAATGCAGAAATATTAATTTGCTAGGTGATAAAATTCACTTGCATCACCTTTTTAATAGACACATTTTTTATAAGATAAAAACGACCTTTTGCCTGCGGCTTTGTCTGTATTCTAAAATGTTTGAATTTACAATTGAAACTGGTTTAGTTAGTGGTTAGCAATCTGAATAAATTTTAATAAAATTATGTTGAAAAAGTAATAAAAAAGAAAACTATCACAATAGTGACAATTTTTGCATAGATAACATCTTTTCAAAAATCTTCTTACTAATTGATGGGTTTCTAATTGTAATGTAAAAAAATGATTCTTTTACAGCTGCTGATAAACTTATCAAGGTCTGGGGTGCATATGATGGCAAATTTGAAAAAACGATTTCTGGACACAAAATGGGTATCAGTGATGTGGCTTGGTCTTCCGATAGCCGGCTTATTGTCAGCGCAAGTGATGATAAAACTTTAAAGGTTTGATTTTATGAGTATTTCATCTGCCTGTAAAATCAGGCATAATGTAATAATAAAAAAAGTATCTTCACGCCCATATATCCGAATAGGTAGATAGAGGCACAACCAAGGCACCCACAACTAGCCGAAGACACTAAGTCCCATAATGTGATAGGTGGCAAGCCTATCGCCAACGGGGCACATTTCCAATCCCGACCAAAATTTTTTTTTATTAGAAAATTGGATAAATCCAATTTTCTTTTTGTTGGCCGAACCGGGATTCGAACCCGGGACCTCATGCAGTCAAGTGCAACACCCGGACCGGTAGACCACAGAGGCGATTAATAATTCTTTATTTGCATACAATAGGGTAACAATTCAGGTCTCTCTAATTAAATACAGATCTTTACCTATTTGGCTATTATCCAGCATGCAAAATTTATCTGTCATATTTATCTATTAACTAGCTTTTACCTATTGCTTTGCTTACAATTGAATTACTTTTATTTATTGAGAATTTGCTGTTATAATGCTTTTTATAACTATGGTCATATATTAACATTTTAATTACCAAAATTATTGCCCTTCTAAGGCAACCATTTGAGTGAGTGGAGTAACACATAATATGATGTTAGAAATTTAACAAGCTAGCAAACTTATTTGCAATTATTTATTGATGTGAAATAATATGTTTAAAAAAAATGAGAAAATGCTTACAAGTTAGATAAATTGAATGACACCTACACTACAACAACTACCTACAACTGACACTGACTGTCAGTTGTGCTACTATGTTTTCTTTGAATGATGGCTAACAAAAAGTATGACATTGGCTTCATACAAATATTAATCAGGGCCTCTACCATGAGTTTGTATAGATTACGTTCGGAAAGTTACGTGTAGAAATCTATGACACTTTTGGTCTAAAAATGTGTTTCTCTTGGTTACCACTAGAGGCGCTGTTCAAAGATTTCATACAAATAATTGACAGCGACGGTAGCGAGTACAGTAAACTTGACAGGCCGGAAACTCATAGTAAGGGGGCAGCACACTTGTTAGGCTTTTTGTCAGTCATTTCTTTGACTAGTAAAACTGACAGCAAAACATATTGTGTAACTAGCTGCGCCCCGCGGTTTCACCCGCGTAAGTCCCAATCGCGCGGGAACTCCGGGACAAAAAGTAGCCTATATATTATTCTGGGTCTTCAGCTACCTACATACCAAATTTCATCGTAATTGGCTTTGTAGTTTTTGCGTGAAAGAGTAACAAACATCCATACATCCATACATACAAACTTTCGCATTTATAATATTAATAGGATAAGAGGCTGTACCAATACCAGACCTGCAAGAGTACAAAAGCATTTTTAAATTAGGACAGTTCCTAATCAAAAATGTTGTACAGGTTCTCACGGTAACTGACCTCTTATCATTAATCAAAATGATAAGACTTGATGTAGCGTATTTACACTGCTTACACTCTTGATAAAACATTCTTGTGTTTTTGAAATTTCTTGCATATTTTCATTCAAGTTTTATTCACGAAATCATTTTTAACAACTTTTCTGCAACTATTAAATAATGTTTATGGCAAAAGACTGAACAAGCACCTGGCTCTTCTAATGGCAAGAGATAGCGGGAGACTATAGGCACTATAGATGTTGTAAGCATGTCACTGTCCTGTGGATGGGGTGTCAAGCATATTGTGCAAATTTCTCTTACCTTACCCTCCAGACCGACACTGTCCTGACTTATGTTGTAATAAAACTTGAAGCAATAGTACAGGTTTGTCATGCAAGTCAAACCAAAAAATATTATACATGTATGGAAATAAGCTCATGTTTAAGAGATATGGAAATAAATACCCTAACCTACAAATACCTACATAAGTCTGTACCATAAATCTGTCGATTATAAATTGCAATGTCCTTTTGAATTATCCTAAAGATTATCCACCACCTCTTCTGCCCTAATCATAAGTTTTTCTCTCCAATATTTAGACAGCTTAGGCTTTGCTACATTTTTTTTATATAAGAGGAGGCAAACGAGCAAGTGGGTCACCTGATGAAAAGTGATCACCGCCACCCACGGGCATCTGCAACACCCGAAGTATCACAAATGTGTTGCCGACCTTTATGCTACATACATAATATAGCACAGCCGTATTTCAATCAGGGCACAACTAGCTGACGACACTAGCTAGCTAGGTGAGGTCCCACAATGTGATTTTTCACACAAAAACTTAATGAAATAGCAAATAATTGAATGTTTCTTTTTAGGTCTGGGAGTTAAGTTCAGGCAAATGTTTAAAAACACTGAAAGGGCATAGCAATTATGTATTCTGTTGTAATTTTAATCCACAAAGCAATCTCATTGTATCTGGTAGCTTTGACGAGAGTGTGCGGATATGGGATGTCAGAACAGGTATGTTTATATCAGCCATCTATACCTAAAACTGCTGGCTCACTGGCCAAATACTACTAATATATGGTTGAATACTATTTTTTGTAGATAGAATATCTTTTCTTGAATTTTTTGTAAGTTTTAACCCTTTGTTTTGATGAAAACAATATAAATATGCTCTTTTTTATGAAAGTCTATGCATGAATTTTAAAAGATTATTTAACCAACATCCTATTGTGCATGTACTATGTAACATAACATAATATTATGTAAAAAACGTAAAAATGGGGAAATGGTCATAATTAGGAGTCCTCAAAATATTGTTTTGTTATGACGCATTAAATGTTATTTATCAAATTTAATAGATATCAATTAAAGTATAAATGACTAGCAAGAAAAAAAGGTACTGAAATTTTAAGTACCATTAAGAAATAATAGTTGTTACTAATAATGCACATGTTAATTACCCCCTCCATTTAAGAATATAGGCCATCTTTTCCTATCAAGCAGCTCAGTACAGCTGAGGGTCACTTATTGTCATGTCACCACAACTAGGTTATTGGATGCATCATAAAATAATAATAATAATAAATATCCCTGGATAAGTTATAAATTGAATCTAGCCTCAAAATTAGCAAATTTTGTACATGTATTATGGATTTAATGATTGTAATACAAAGAAATGCTTAATATTAAACAGTTGAAATAATAATAAATTTGATAAACGCCCAGACACGGAAATGCAGACATTTTAATGTTCGTCACACAAATGTGTGCCTCCATTGGGAATCAAACCCGAGCCTCGCGCCTGGTCAGTGGAAATAGACGTAAGACGTGTATGCTAGCCCCTTAATCAACGAGGCGGTCATATCCGTATCCGTACCGTATCCGTATCTTTTTAGTAACGATCACTGGGTAAAGTCCAAATCAAGTGGCATGTTTTATATTTTCTATCTCCTGTGACCAACAGAATTACACTGGAGATAGCAAATACAAAAGATATCATTTGAAAGCTATTTTGATGTACACTACCCAGTGATCATCACTAAAAAGATACTGGATAACCCAGCTGGTCATTTAAAGCCTATTGGTTTTAATTTCTATATTATATTTTTAGGGAAGTGCCTAAAGACATTACCAGCTCATTCAGATCCAGTATCAGCGGTGCATTTTAATAGAGATGGAAGTCTAATTGTTTCTTCTAGTTATGATGGCTTGTGGTAAGTTTTTTTTTATAAATCCTACTACTATTAATATGAGACGTTTTGAATGGATGTTTTCTTGCTCATTCACCAAAATGGTTGAATGGATTTGACAGACATTTGGTACAGGCAGGTTAATATTTAAGCTATGATTTACGTAGGCAGATCTGTGCTGCTCTGTACTACACATAGTTCTTAGTAATTAATGCAGAATTATTTATGCTAAACTGCTAAACATGTTTCAATGAAATCCATAAGTTGCAATGTGGTAAAGAATTAAAAAATTAAATCAATTATTTAAAATAATGTTTGTAAAGGGGTTAAAATATGAGTTTTTGGGTTATTAAACAAATAAAAATAAGTAACCAATATTTAGCGTTGTTCTGAGGATTTATGACGCACGATTACGCAACATCCTCTTTGGGAGGAAGCCAGGTAAGTACTAAAGAATCGTGAGATTTGGCACACAATACTCGCTGCCTACCCCGTAATGAACATGACATGATGTGAAGATATGTATGTGTGTATGTGTAATCGTACACACGCAACACAATACACAAATCTGTCAACCCCTCGCGCGTGTATGTAATTAATATGAGTTTAAACAAACTATGGGTTAAGTTTGAGAAGTTTTAACTTAAAAATAAAACAAAGTAAGCTGGGTTTTACTCTAAAAAAAATTTTAAATCAGGTTTTACTCTAGATAATAAAAAAGAATGGATGCTCTAAATAATAAAAGCCTTGAACATGTTTTATGTCTGTAAAATATATATGTCTGCAATGAAATATTTAGCTTGTTGATGTACAAAATATTATGTAAATAGATTTGTTAAATGAAGGTTGTAGCTTACTCAATCACACCTAGGACCTTGACTGTTCAATATATGTGAATAAATATGGTAAATATATTAGCTGAGAACAGTAGAGTTACTCTTGAATCTCAATTTCATGTGAATTGGAATTCGGAATTGGATATGTCATTTTAGGTACCCTGAAACACAATCATCAAACCCAACAAAACATTGTTTATTGTAAAAAAATGTTATTTAATCTACTAGTATTGTGTTCAAGAACACCTAAAATGACATATCTGATTCCAATTTCTATAAAATTAAGATTTAAGAGTAATATTTGTCTATTAAGTTTTTAAAAAAGCTATATTAAAAACTTTTTTTAAAAATAATTTTTTGATAAAGATATTAATATTAGAACATAATAGATTACCGAAATCACTAAACAAAGTTAAATATTTTTTATGCAGTCCCAGAAATTATTCTATTTTCTCATAATATTTTTTCAAAATTATAATTGATTTACAAATATTTGTTAATAAACAAGACTGACTAAATAATAGTACCAAAATTAATAATACAATTGTATCTTTCAGTCGAATTTGGGATACAGCATCAGGGCAGTGTCTTAAAACCCTCATTGATGATGATAATCCTCCAGTGTCTTTTGTTAAGTTCTCACCCAACGGCAAGTACATTTTAGCAGCTACTCTGGACAACACACTGAAACTATGGGACTATAGTAGAGGCAAATGTTTGAAAACTTATACTGGACATAAGAATGAAAAATATTGTATTTTTGCCAACTTCAGCGTTACTGGTGGAAAGGTTAGTTTTTATTATTTATTTAAATTTAAGAATCACTTTGGTGCTCCAATAACCAAAACAGAAGACTAATTTTCTGCTGTGCTGTTGAGGAATGCTGTTTTTTTATGATAATTGGAGGCAAAGAAGCAGACGGATTTCCTGGTGGTAAGAAATTCCCGTTAGGCCTCTAGCAAAGGTAAGTTTACCGGCTACCTTACCCTCCGAACTGGAACACGTGAACGGCAAGCATTGGATGTTATGGCGGCAGAAATAGGTAAAGCGGTGGTACCAATCCGGGTGAGTCACTGCGAAACTCTACCACCTAGCATCTAGTGTTAAAGTATTGTACAGTGTAGCACAGACTTATTAATAACACTGGTTGCTAATTATTCATAAAAAGTTACACTTCTTTTATAGTAAGGTTTTTTGTAGTCTCATGTATCAGGCTGTTATATTTATCATGAACGAACCATTATTATTACCTATCTTAATTATCAATTTTTGTTATTCAGTCGGCCTACATGTAACTTATGTATAAATAAGTAAAAAATTGTGGAATGACCTATACTATGCTAAAGTATACATTCAAAAATGTATATTCAATAAACTAATATATTTAAAACTGAATCCCCGTTTCCCGTAATGATTGTCATCACACCTGAATGGATTGACCATTTTTGTCAGGAGAAGGCTCTCTTGAAGAGAAAAGTCATTAAAATTGCAGGGATAATGGGAATAACAAAACTTTCCATACAAACTGTTAGTAAATGTTTATGTAAAGTGATACGAAGTTCGCCGGGTCGGCTAGTTTTGAATTATTTTTTTTAATTCTCCGTGTTATTTAAATTATTGTTTCCCAATAGTTAAACAAAGTCTAATAATACAATCTAATAACTATTATTTTCCAGTGGATAGTATCTGGTTCCGAGGATAATTTAGTGTACATATGGAATCTTCAGTCTAAGGAAATAGTACAAAGACTCTCAGGTCACACCGACACAGTGCTGTGTACTGCTTGCCATCCCACTGAGAATATTATTGCATCTGCAGCTCTCGAGAATGACAAAACTATTAAGCTTTGGAAGAGTGACACTTAAATTTTGGATATTGGTGAGTAGGTATATTTTTATTTTCGTTTTAACAGTTCTTTAAGAGTTGGTAAGTTATCCATGTAAGGACCTTTAGCATAGCCGGCACTTGAGCATCTTTGAAATATAGATCATTTGAAAAAAACATAGAAGTAGTATTAGTATAAGTATCTTCACGCCCATATCCCCGAAGACGTAGGCAGAGGCACAACCAGGGCACCCGCGACTAGCCGAAGATTCTAAGTCCCATAATGTGATAGGTGGCAAGCCTATCGCCAACCGGGCACGTTTCCAATCCCGACCAACATTTTCTTTTATTAGAAAATTGGAAAAATCCAATTTTCTTTTTGTTGGCCGACCCGGGATTCGAACCCGAGACCTCATGCAGTCAAGTCCAACACCCGGACCGCTCGACCACAGAGGCGACTACTTTTTTTTAGTATTAGTATAGTTATTCTTGACCCTAAGAATGCATTCTGCATTTGTGTTATTAGTTTTTCCAATTTATCTAGTTTAATATTTTAATTCATATCATTTTACTCTTTTTAATACTATGTGCAATTGATGATCTCTGACCTATTTTGTTCCATGGGAATACTCCGGCTCCTAGTCAGATTTTATTGCTGATTCGCTTGGATATGACTATCATTTTTTACATGACGACATGTAAACTTGCCCCTCACACAATAAAAGTTAATAGCGGCTGTGGGATAGGTTGTTGATTCGCGCTTGGTGTCTAAGACTGATTCGTCTATTCAGAATTTCCCGCCATGTTGGCGATGTTGTGCCTAACCCTGGGAGAATTGCGTGGGCGTCAAAATGTATGTAACATTTTCTCTTTTCATGTGATGCTTCTAGATATTGTATATAAGGAGTTACCTTGCTTTTGCTTGCCCTCCACAAGTTCAAAATACAATATGCACTTCCCCTTTCTCTCCTCTGCCATAAAGCACCACCGAAATCACCGACTCATTAAATAATCCTCACTACCACCAGAATTGGCTAGTCTCAGTACTTTGATGTTGCGTACTATGTCAAACCATCTGAACCAGTTGTGTATAACATGACAAAATATAATACACATATTTGCACTGTTCACAGTTTGCTCGAGGCCTCTGTGGTCTAGTGGTCTGGAGTTGGACTTGAATTCTTGAGGTCCTGAGTTCTATCTCCAAGTCAGGCAAAAAAATGTGTATTTTCAATTTTCTAATAAAAATAATGTTGCTCTGGATTCGATATGTGCCCTGTTCGCGATAGGCTTGCCACCTATCATATTGCGAGGCTTAGTGTTTGGTTAGTGGTGAGTGTTCTGGTTCCTCCTCTATCCCTTTGTGGATATGGTGAAGATACTTTTCTTTTCAGAGTTTGCTTCTACAGACCTTTTTGTCAGGTTCTGGAACTTTTCTATCAACTGTTATACAGTGATAAAGTAACTTGGCGCCCGTGTCCCTAAAGGACGGAAGGAATATAAAATTTAATAAAAAACCTGATCAGTCAAAACAAATGTTTATTATAATGCACTATTAATTTTGTTAAACAATTTTTCAAGTTGAAAGTAAAACATCAAAAAATCGACTTTAATATTTTGTCTTCCTAGTAAAAAAAAATAATTATTAGGTATACCACAAAACACCACTTCTTGGATTTAAACGGCACCCACTTAAAAGTACCTACTTTCAAACAAAGTATCATAAAATTGGTTCAAATAGTAATATGATAATAAAACATGATTAAAACATACAATTTTTAGGAAATCTGTTGAAAAGTATCGACTATGGTCTAGTGGGCTGGTGTTGCCTTTGACTTCATGTGGCCCGCGGGTTCAATTTCCAGGTTCGGCAACTCAAAATATGTTTTTTTTATATAGAAACAATGTTGCCCTGGATTCGATGGGTGCTGTGTTAGCTATCATATTTTTGGACTAAGTATTTTAGGCTAGAGTAGACCTGGGTGCCCTGTTTGCACTTCTGCCTACTTCGTCGCGAATGCGGGCGTGAAGATATATTTTTTAACTTGTTGAAAAGTGAATTGATTCTGCCCTTAACCCAGACGGAAAAACACAGCCCTCCACGTTATAGGTTTGAAGTGTCTTTGTGTTTGTGGACTAGATTTTGAACGAATGGATCAATTTCGATGTGGTTATTTCTGTAATCTGACTTGATTGAGATAACTCGTAGTTACATTACATGTAGGTTTTGTCGTTAGTTATTAATTTTTTTAACGTTATTTTTATTTCTTTTTCAGGGAACTGTATCCAGTGATCTGTATATTGTGGCTTCATATTGAGGCCGTCTGCGCCTTTGGCTTGTGAATAGTTTTACTTATCAATAAGTTTACGATTGTTTACGGAATTAAGAAGCAAGTTTCTTTTATACAGTCGTTAAATGCGGTTGAGTGTGCGCCTATATCCTAAGGTATAACATATTTTTGTATGTGACATGAAATGAGACGAGACATCAAATGTTTTAGCCATAATGATTAGTTTTATAATTTAAGAAAAAACCCTAATTATAACATGTTGGATATAATTAAAAATTTAGAAGTTATTGGTGATTTTTTTCATTTATCCTATAACCTTACCTACATGTTCGCTATTAGGCATTTGGGAAATCGTTCATAGCCTACAAATTGGTGTATTTTTTATTTGTAAATTCTACATTATGTACATTGTACATAGTTGTCGCCATATATAAAAATAAAATACAAGGCTTGAATTTTAATATTAAAAAAAGTATCTTCACGCCCATATCCCCAAGGGGTAGGCAGAGGCATAACCATGGCACCCACGACTTGCCGAAGACACTAAGTCCCACAATGTGATAGGTGGCAAGCCTATCGCCAACCGGGTACATTTCCAATCCCGAGCAACATTTTTTTTATTAGAAAATTGGAAAAACCCAATTCAATTCTTGTTGCCCGACCCGGGATTCGAACCCGGGACCACATGCAGTCAAGTCCAACAACTGAACCGCTAGACCACAGAGGCGATAATTAATAGAATTAGCTTTTAGGACATTAACATAGTTGTCTTTGGTCAATAGTCTTTCTTTCGTAAGGTTTTGGCTTTCGTGTTAGCATTTTACCATTAGTCAAGTAGAAATTTTGCATTAATTTGTAATCGGGATTCAATTATAATTAGTCATAAGTCATCAATAAATCATGTCAGGGTCTTGGGTAAAGCTCACTACCCAAGCTCATATAGTGAGATTTGGCGGCAACGAGGAAATACACGATACGCTAAATTCTTCATGATAATTTCATTTGTGCACTTTCACTTAACAAAATTGTACAAAATGCCACCTGGTTGAACCTCTGCCATTATTGGATAGTGTGCGTGAAGATACTTTTACTTTTACTTTTTTACTTTATATTCCGATATAGGTATATGCGAGAGCCAAATAAATTAAAACGTGAGCGCAGCAGTAAGCAACTTTTAGAAGGAAATAAAGAATAAGCTAACTGCAGCTATTAACGACCTATCGAAAATCTGCAGGTTTTTATTTATTGCAAAAAAACACACAATGCATAATTGCGTGGTTTGATTACAATAAATACCAATACCAGTAAGCTTAAGTCGATAGTAGCTTCAGTTATAAGGTATTATCAGGCTGTTGGTAAGAAGCAAGCACAGCAATATTTTTTTAAACCAAGAGCGCGTACCTTACTAAGAATTTATAATGATAGTCTGTGGCTATTCGCACAGGTTAGTTACTTATTTTACTTTTATTGTGAATGCTTTTGTCGTATTAAGGCATGTTAAGGATAATGATAATAATAAATCCTTTATTTGCAAGAAAAATAGGGTTACAATTCAGGTCTTAAATATAGTAAGGATCACACCTATAGCGTCTACTGTTGAGTCAATAGTGTTGACACTTGACGGCGCGGGGCGTATCGGATCGAAGCGCATCGCAAAGAGTATATAGATACTACGTAATAAGAGGGGGATTTCCACAGACAGACAGACTGACTTTAAAAGTAACTCAAAAGGCATTCAGATATACTAACTAGTGTCATATAATTTAGGCGAATAAAAAACACAGCAAACATATTTTTTTTATATGAAAGTTGCGTCAAACTGGCGCATCGCAGCAAAGCGCACTGCTAGAGTACTAGAGAGACAA
>NJDD01003321.1:118618-129617 GCA_002245505.1 Calephelis nemesis | reverse complement strand
CTCAAAATATGTTTTGTATAAATTTTAAAGAAAGACATTTTTGTTTTTAATTTTTTACAAAAAAACAACGTTACTCTGGTTTGGATAACTGCTTGATTTAAGATAGGTTTGTGAAACTAAGAACAATCGGCTAATCGTGGGTGTCCTGGTTGTCCCCTTGCACTTTGGAAATTGAAGATCCATCTGTATTTTCTCCTTTTACTATGAATAAAATTAGTTTGAGGTTAAAAAAAATTATACCAGAAAAAGCAAGAAATAATTGTAGTAAAAAAGGCAGGGGCAGCATAAAAGACAGTAAGATTAAACTTTTCCGCCCCATAGTGAAAATTCTATTAGTCCTCATTGTAGGAATACAAAAAAGAAAAATGAGTTTGAAAAGCTCAAAACCTGTGCGGGACCAGCCGGCTGCCGGAGAAGCTCAGTAAGTGCCGCGATTTATGAAGGTTTGGACGCATACTCTATAATCCTAAAACGCGGGAAAATTACAGATAACAAATAAGTGTTTGTGTCATAATTTTGTATCTGTGTAGTTTATTTGTGCAGTGATTTAAATGGAATTGTAACAATAAAAATTTGAAGGTGAGTTTCAATTATTTGATAAGCAAAAAAAAATTTATTTTAAAATTTAATTTAATTTTTCTAAATTTATATAAAGTTACAGAAAACAAGTGTGTGTATGCTAATTTTCTATCGGTGCAGTTTTCTGGTTTGTGCACTGTTCAAAATGGAATTGTTTGAGTAAAAAAACTTAAGGTGAGTTTCAATTATTTTTATAAACGAAAAAATCAATATTTAAGTTATTTTTATAAAATATATAAAAAAATACCGAAAACAAACAAGTGTGAGTATGATCATATTTATCTGTCTTTTTTCTATTTTGTGCGCTGTGAAGTGATTAAAATAAAAATGTTATATTTAATAAAATATCTTAAGGTGAGTTAATTTTTTTATAAGTAAAAGATCGATATCAAAATATAATAAAATCGAATTTAATTTATATAATACAAAATTTCAGTTTAAAAAATTAGTGCATGTACGATATTTTTGATATGTGCAGTTTTATGTTTTGTGCAATGATAAAAATTGAATTGTGTGTTGCAAATGCAACCTACAGAAAATCTTAAGGTGAGTTTCAATTATATATATTTATAAACAAAATAATTAGATAATTAGACTAGATAATCAGCTTAAGAAATGTTTTAAATAGGTTGAGAATATCAAAGACAATATACCTACCTAATCACCACGTTTTTTGTTTCTACTTTAAGTAAAGTTTTTTTAGTTTTAGTTTAGTTTACACCTTTCTGTCATTTTAACTAAAAAAGATGAGCCACTTTGACTATTTATTAAACAATTAACTAATGTAAAACCAATAATTAAAAAATGTATGCGTGTACTAGCGTACACTCGTAAGAAGTGAAGAAGTGAAACTTCTATATGACGTTATTTTTCAAAAAAATATTTACTATATGCAACTTTACAGAAATTGGTTAAACAAAGATGGCGCGTAACAAAAAAAATTCACACAACATTTTTTTCCAACCCCAAAGTTTTCCGCAAAGATTTCCGCAAAGTAACGCCTGATTCAATAAAATAGGCTTCCCTTTTGTATTTATTCCGGCGCGCACATCAACGACAAAACTGTCTTAAAACTGTCGTATGTGTCGTATGTCGTATGTGTGTGTGTACTGTATGTGCGCTCAGAAATATAACTTATCTCTCTCTCAAGGTATTTTTATTTTAGCACTTGCACCGTGCTTGGGTTAAATTTCTGTAAATTTTAAATGGGGCGATTTTTTTCCCTTCAAATTTATCTCTCTCTCTCTCTCTCTCTCTCTCCCTCTCTCTCATTCTATGTTATCTAAAAATAAATTGCTGTTCATTAGTATCTAGCTAAAACTCGAAAGCGACTGAACCGATTCGGCTAATTTTGGTTTTGAGTTATTTGTTCAAGTCTTAGGACAAGTCCTGTCTAAAAAGTAAGAAAAACGGAAAAACTGCGAGGAGACTAGGAAAAACAACAATTTAGTTTTTCCCACACAAACTAAACAAGAGGAATGAAGTTTGCTGGGAGTTGGGACAGCATAAAAAATAATGTTAAAATGTTTTAAACAGCAAACCAATTTATTTTTAATTTGGTTATAATATTTTCTGTCGTTAGAAGAGTTTCTTATCTCTGGTAAGTGAGCAGTTGATATAAATATCAGGATATTACGAGCTTATTATGCAAATTACAGTTGATCGAGCTCGTCTTCATATTTTTAAAAAAAGAAACACTTGTACTGTTTTATGTATCACAAGCTTCTCTTCTATGTAATACCAAACCTGAGTAAAAGATTCACTTAGTTTTTTTTGTGAGGGATTTTACCGAGATGCTTCTTCTACTTTTATGTAATGGTATAAGTATACGTCAGCTATTAAGGCTGGAAAATTCAACCTCTTGCCTATGTCTACCTTTGAGATCTAGCGGTCCGCCGTCAGACTTGAGTTTTTGAGGTCCTGAGTTTGAAAATAGAAAAATGTGTATCTTCATGTTTCTGACAAAAGTAACGTTGCCCCAGGACTGGATATGCGCACGGTTGGGATATATACAAAATGGGACTTAGAGTATTCGGCTATCCGTGGGTGCCTTGGTTGTGCCTCTGCCTATCTGACATATCTGATATGGGTATGAAGGTGCTTTTTTTTTACTTTTGCCTAAGATTACCAGGCTATTACCTATACGGAACACGATTATGGTAACCACAGTTGCTAGTTGTTGTGGAATTCTACCATCTTATCATATTCGGTCACGGTGTGAGTTTTAATACAACTGTGCTCCTATGGGTTACTTGGTAGATAGATAACTTTTCGATTATGTAACGGGTTTGAAAAAGGAGGTTATCAATTTGATTGAATGCTTTTGTTTATGTTTTTGCTGCTCCTCTCTGCTTTCTCTGTCTCTGCTGAAAACGATTATATTTTGAAGATTTTTTGACGTGACAACGTCTTAAATTAGGTTGCGGCTCGGAGTCACTCATGAAAAAGTGTAACGCCCGGTAACGTTACGATGAGTCACCGAACGAGAGAGAGGCCCGCCGGAGCGGCGAATGCCTTGCGTCTCTCTCCCACTCTTTAATAATATTCATATCAATAAATATTCTACCGAGAAAAAGACGTTGTCACGTAAAATCTTCGCCCGTTAAACCGACTTTACAAGCAACCACTTTTTTTTCGGAGGTAGGTTGTTTCGAGGCAATATCATTTAAAGTTGAGATGTTATATTAAATTGATGGTGAAATGTTACTAAAATATTAATCCTTTTTATCAGTTTCCAAACAAAATCCTCTGAAAATTTTCAATACATTCAAACCTAAAGTAACTTAATTAAATTCTTGTTTAGCACTAGACAACATTACTTAAACACAAAAAACACTACAATAGTCCAAGAAACAAATTTAAAATTCCGATATTAAGCTGGCACTTTTCGCTAACTTCATGGAAGTAAATAACTCACTACAACAGTTTTGAAGTTAAACAAGTTTTCCTAACATGAATTAACGAGATCTCACTTTTCATAGAGTTTTCCTCGTCTTTTTAACGCACACTTAAAAGCGAGTAAATTGAATTTTTTTCAGCCTATCGTAACTTTCTCCCCACTGTGCATAACTTAGTGAAATCACCACATCTATAAAGCGCGGTCTTTCCTGTCTTGAAAAAGATTTTATGTTTTTTTATGATACCCTTGGTGTAAAGCTTTTGCTAATAAATAACCTAAGAGACTTAACTGACGTTATTTCAATATATCTGAGGTGTGCTGTGTATTAATAAATATTATGTTGTTAAGATTGAAATTTTAGAGCTTTCGCGGGTTTAAGAGAAAAGATGGAAGCAGTTTTTATAAAATTTCCAATATGCAGGGTTACTTTGAATGGACCAGCCTAATTTTAATAAAAGGACTTAAATGGTAATATATTTTAAACATTATTGCCAAATTGTAATATTTACTTCTATTTTTTTATGATATTGGAAGGCAAACAAGCAGACGGATTTCCTGATGTTAAGAAATTCCCGCCGCCTAGAGACACCAAAGGTGGTAATGGTGCGTTGCCAACCTGAGGTCGGGATGTTAGGCCTTGAGCAAAAGTAAGTTTACCGGCTACCTTACCCTCCGAACCGGAACACGTCATGACGTTATGGCGGCAGGAATAGGTAAGGCGGTGGTACCAATCCGGGTGAGTCGCTGCGAAACTCTACCACCTAGTCAGATGTCACGGTGTTAGTGACGGTAAGCCTTCGCCTTTTACGAGCTGCTTGGCACAGGAAGGCAGATGGTCTATTCTACAAAGGAGCCCGGACCAATATGGGGCAATAAAAAATCTATAAACATTCACTGAATATAGTCGGCGAAAATGCTTTACTTATTGACACGTTAAGTCGTACTACTTCGAGTCATAACGTCACTAGCCTCCGAATGCGACTGCAGTCGGTGGGAAAAAATTAAATTAACAATGTCTTTTTAACACATCTTACACTTAAAAGCGAGTAACTTTTACAGGCTATCGTAAATTATTTAAATATTATTTATTGTGCATGATGCCTCCTACTGTTTCATCACAGATTCTATATTTTAGGGTTGGCTGGAAGAAATCTGTAGACCTAGAGATAAGCCCACCTTTTGTGCATTTCTGTTTATCACTGTCCATATTTTAAGTCATAAATTGTGTACAATAAAGAATTAAATAAATAAATTTCACCCCACTGTGCATAACTTAGTAGAATCACCACATCTATAAAAACGTCAGCGCGACCTTTCCTGTTTAGAAAAAGATTTTACGTTTTTTATAATGATACCTTTCATAATTTAAGGTGTAAAGCTTTTGCTAATAAATAACAAAAAAGACTTAATTAACATTACATTTTCATTATATATAAAGTGTACTGTGTATTAAAAAATATGATGTTGTATACCCTTGTATTATAATTCAAATTTAAGAGTTTTCGCGGGAACGGAAGAAAATATGGAAGCAGTTTTTATATACACAATTTCGTGTACATATAGTAGAAGATCCCAGCCTAAATCGACCTACACCGAGCTGGTAATAGTATGAAACTTGCTTTATATATAATTGCTATTTAAGAAACTTGTTTTCATTTTTCGGTTTTTTTTGCATTGTCATATTGATATTCGTAGTAAAATAGCTCTTATATTGATCTGATTTTTTCTATTATTCAATAACTGGTCGATATGCTTGTCTTGATCTGACAGCCCCGGTGAATAACAGGTGAACCAAATTCTACACATTTTATACTTCTTATACTTTAGGTCCGCATATAATTTTCTTATTAACTCAATATTGCCACAAAGATGACAAAGATTTTAAAATAAAACGTATTCACATTTTTAACTTATTTTCTGACGTAGGTACTAAATTTATTATAAAATGTGTTTCATTCTATTATTAGCTCAGTGCAGGTTGATTTAAGTTCGGATCTTAGACTGACACCGAGATCAATAATCCTACAATTAAAAAAAAAAACAATTACATCTCAAGCAAAAAATACGCATCGAAATCGGTCCATCCGTTCAAAGACTATGGTGCCACCGTTTTACCTTGACTTGACTGATGATGACTAACATTTTATGACTATTTTAAATTACATAATATAAAAGCCTATTTCAAAAATAGAGTAATAAACTGATTTTGATGCAAATTAGATGCAAACTAGCCGACCCGGCAGATTTGCCACTCGATTTACTTACCCAGCAGGGGGATTTGGCGTACAGATATGTATGTTTATGAAAGATGTCCTCTACGTTCAAATGTTTCTCTACATTCCGTTTAAGTTATTTGGTCACATTTCACAAAATTTATGTCTTAGAAAAAAAAATCGGGACAATCTGAAAAGCATATTTTACAAATTTTAAAACGAATAAATTAAATCGGACTACGTATTACCTAATATATCTATACTAATGTATAAAGATTTATAATGTTTGATTTTTGTTTGTTTGTTTGAAATGAATAGGCTACTGAACCGATTTCAAAAATTCTTTCATCCTTAAAATGCTACATTATCCCTGAGTGACATAGGCTTTGTTTAATCGAAATCGGTGTAGTAAAAGCCAAGTTACGCAGGCAAAGCTACGTGAAACTGCTAGTTGATAAATTAAAGACAAAATATAACTTGATTTTGTGTTTTATCCCTCTTCCACGGTGAGAAACCTTTCCCTTTCCCTACAGTAATTGAGATAAAAGTATCCTACCAAAAGTACAAATAAACAGTTAGATATCCTCAGAACATAAAAGTACCTACTTACCTACTAGACAAATTTAACTACGATCAGTTCAGTAGATTTGTTTTAAACCGCAGACATGATACAGAATGACAGACTGACAGATAGACTGCCAGACAAAAATTCTTAAAATGCTAAAGATGTGATCTAGCGGTCGGGCGTCGGCCGTGATTTCTTGAGGTCCCAGATTCGATTCCTGCGTTGGGCAACAAAAAAAATGAGAACATGTATATTTTCAATTTAATAAAAATAATTTTGCCCGGGATTGGATTCGTGTCCGGTTGGCGATAGACTTGCCACCTATTACATTGTGGGACTTAGTGTTCGGCTAATCGTGGTTGTGGCTTTGCCTAACTCTTTGGGGATATGCTTTGCCTAATTCTAGAAATGTTTTTTGTTTAAACATACCCAAAATTCTTAAACATATCCAATGTACCCAATTCACTCATCTACTGCTTAATTAATTATAAGTTTAAATACATAAACAAGTGAGTAAATGGAGATGTACAGACACTCCTTTTTTACGACTTTGTAAATATAGATGGGATCACTATAAAGATAAACATTAATGTTATTTCACTTGCTTATTGTAAGCAAATGTTACTGGGTAATAAGTTTTCATTTGTTGTTCATTTGTATTCAAAACTCGACTGCTGTATTATTAATTAATTGGAAAACCAAATAAAAGTTTCGTAAATCGATTTAAAGTAGGCAATTCCGTTTTGGGAAGTTTAATTTTCTTGATGTAATGAAAAAGGCCAAGTCTTTTTTTTATTTTGTTTTTTTTTTATGTAAGAGGCCAGCGAACTAGCACACGGGTCTCCTTGAAGCCAAGAGATAATCGTGACTTATAGACACTATAGATTAGAGTAATCGGTGCGTTGCTGTCCTGTGGCCGGGATGTTAGGCCAATTGTATGAGTATACCCGCTAATCTACCCTCCAGACTGGAATATGACAGAGTTGTTAAGGCGGTAGGCGTTTGATCCCTATGGGCACGTCATCACCGATGAAATTCACATTTTTAGAATGGCCATAACTTTCGTTTCTTGCTAATCTAATAAAAATTTCGCCACGGGACTTGAATCCTCAGTAGCTCAATTGGTTAGAGCATTCGTCGGCTTGAGACGAAAGGTTACAGGTTCAAATCCTGTCTGGGGCGAAATTTTTTCTTTCTTTAAAATTTATAGAAAAATAAAAATGGGTTATTACCAACAACACCATCTTCTCTACCAAGTGTATTTCTGCAACTTGTCCAGGTAGGGATCCATCGTATCATTTATTCCTGCGGCCGTAATTACAGTATCATTTTCCAAAGGGGAGGGACCGTAGGTTAGCCGGTAAGCTTACATTATAACTGGTCAAACTCCTCGGCCAAAAGACAGCAACGCACCTACAGTATCTATGGTGTCTGTAGGCCACGGATTAGATGCGCTCCGACTCTACCCCACGGTAAAACCCTTCGTTGATAATTGCCAAGCGTTTGCGAAATTAATTTGAAGAAGTTCTTTGAAAACATCTACCTACATCACTTAGCTAAAAAATATTACTGTGTACTTTACATATTATTTACTATAATTAGTGCTCATAGCATAAAAATATTTTAAAAAGGTTGATTAGGTGGTAGGCTGGGATGTGAGGCCTCGAGAAAAAGTAAGTTTACCGGCTACCTTATCCTCCGAACGTCAACGGAAAGTGCTGATGTTATGGCGGCAGGAATAGACAAGGCGATGGTGCCAAACCGGGCGAGTCGCTGCAAAACTCTACCACTTAGCCAACCTTTCTAAAAGATTTTCATTTTATTAGTACTAATTATAGCAAATGATATTTAAATTACATATTACCTAATATTTTTTAGCTAAGTCCTACATCACTAAATATGTTTTCAAACAACTTCTTCAAATTATTTTTGCAAAGGCCTGGCAGTCATCAACGAAGGGTTCCAGGCGAGTCGCTGCGAAACTCTACCACCTAGTCAGATGTCAGGGTCCTAATGACAGTAAGCTTATGCTCGCCTTTTGTAAGCTGCCTGGCAGGAAGGCAGATTGTCTATTCTGCAAAGGAGCCTGTACCAACACGGGAATGCAATTTTATACCAAATTAAATTAGAAATTCTTAAAAGGATTATTGAAGATCAGAAGGAAATTCTATAAAGAAAATTGTGCGTCTAATAGGTATAACAAAATACGCGTGGAATTGAAAACGTTCTCCGTGTTTCTATTGGTTGCAAATTCGGATCAATCTGTCAGCTCTAAAATATGAAACATACTTTCATCTTACTGATAGATTTCACAAATTCTTTTTGGACTTGACAGCTCAATTCTTAAGGCAATTCTAGTTTATTTTACATAACACACGATCATCAGATGTAACGAAACCTAAAGGGCCTAAGAGATAATGCCCAGAGCGGTAATTGACCTATTAAATTGAACTTTTAATTTTATGCATTTATATTTCCTCGAAATTTAATTTAGGTTTTAGGCCCTTTAGGTTTTGAGTAAAAGCGGGGTGTATTTACCCAAAACCTAAAGGGCCTAAAAGAGATAATGCCCAGAGCGGTAATTGACCTGTCAAATTGACCTTTTTAATTCTATGCATTTTAATTTCCTCGAAATGTCCCATGTTGGTCCGGGCCCCTTTGTAGAATAGACCATCTGCCTTCCTTGCCAGGCAGCTAGTAAAAGACGAGAATAGGCTTATCATCACTAACACCGTGAATTCTGACTAGGCGGTAGAGTTTAGCAGCGACTCGCCCGGATGGGTACCACCGCCTTACCTATTCCTGCCGCCATAACGTCATGACGTGTTCGGGTTCGGAGGGTAAGATAGCCGGTAAACTTACTTTTGCTCAAGGCCTAACATCCCTGCCCCAGGTTGGCAACGCACCATTACCGCCTTTGGTGTCTCTAGGCGGCGTGAATTTCTTACCATCAGGAAATCCGTCTGCTTGTTTGCCTTCCAATATCATAAAAAAAAAAATTTAACATAATTGATAATATGTTAACTTCTTTTCTTTCTTACTTTAGGTTTTCGCCTTCACGTTAGTATTTTGCCATTAGTCAAGTAGAAATTTGCATCAAATTTTTTATAAATTTTAATCAATTATAATTAGTCAACAGTAACAAGTAGAGGATTCGATCCCGGTCGATTTTTCTAACCCCTAAATTATCTACAGCTAATCTCGGGATCCCGGGATAATACCGGGATTGTATCGGTGAATTGTACTTTCTAGAAAGTGTTAAGAAAAAGTGGTAAATAACATCAAAATCAACATTCTTTTTATTAAACCTTTAGTTAAATATCTAAAAAAACAAAACAAAGTTATACTTATTCTGATAAACTGTCTGGATTGAAACTTACTACAGAATTGCCTAAGTAGTTTCTTTATTTTTTTACAATAAACTGAAAAAATCATCTTCTAAAAAATTGTTCAGAAATACTATAAAAACACTATATGCTAAAGAGAACAATGTATATACGTACTTATATTTTAAGATAAATAGACCACTATAACAAAACATATTTATCTTTTTATGTTTAACATAAAGACTTTCTTTGGATAATGACATTGTTTTCTTCCTAAAATTTAATTGAAATGAAAAGAAAATTTAAGTATATCCACAGTATAAACCTCTTGCTAAAGAGTATTTATAATCCTTGATATAAACATAAGCTCTTAAAACTACAAAAAATAACTTTAAATCCCAAAAATCCCGCGATTTATGAAACTTAATCTCGAAAATTTTGGGACTAAAATATATTATATTATGGCTTTCGATCGTTTTTCACGACTACTGTGCCAATATCAAGTTAGTTATTTCTTAAAGTCAAAAGTCACTATGTAC
The DNA here is from genome assembly GCA_002245505.1 of Calephelis nemesis. NCBI lineage: Eukaryota > Metazoa > Arthropoda > Insecta > Lepidoptera > Riodinidae > Calephelis > Calephelis nemesis. Next base: position 119,496 of record NJDD01003321.1, on the reverse strand, counting down.
AAAGCCATGTCAGTTTAGGGTCTTGAGTAAAGCGGTGGCTTCGTGACTCTAGCTCATCTAGGAGATTTGACGGCAGCGAGGAAATAGACGATATACTAATTTCTTCTTTCACTTTCACTGAATAAGATTGATCTAATTCCCACCTAAATTAACTAATTTCACTCAATATAAACAATATATTCAATAATAATGAAAAAATTACGACCACCTTCATTCACAATGGCGCCAAAACTTCTCAAAAACCTAAGACTTTTAGGCATCAAATCTTTAAATTCACCTATTGTAAATTTGTGAGAAATGAGAAGTCGAATTTGATATGTTTCATACTAAATATAAGTATTAGCCAACTAGCAGATTCATTTTGTAATAGAAAGAATTTACACGTTATCGGTGCGTTGCCTACTTAAGACTAAGAAGTAAAGGCTACTGCGTAAGATCATCGACTACCCTACACTCTAGATCGGAACACGGAAATGAAGAGCACTTAAGTAATAGTGTCTGAGAACTTCAAGAAAGTGGGCAATCAGCGCAAGTTATAGAACTCTACTATCCAGTAAACTAAGGTAAAACTGCGGGAAAACTTCATCAAAATCTAGTAAACCAAAATCGTTAAGTTTTTAATAAATAAAGATTTTGTTTAATGGTGTAAACAGGCGGGAATGTGATAAATAAATAAAGCTATTGATTTTCTACAACACTTGGGTTAAGGGCTGAATAACACAGGACATAGGCCGCTGGTCAAACAACAATAGACTTATGTAAATTCGTCAGAAGCCTAAACTCTGTAATGTAAATTAAATGTTATTTGTAGATGTTTAAGTATTAACGTGAAGTATATGACAAAAAATAGGGCTGTAATAAAATTAATGTGACGGTGT
>NJDD01003321.1:78579-111796 GCA_002245505.1 Calephelis nemesis | reverse complement strand
CTTCAACACTTCGACATAGCGATAGTCAATGTGGCACCGCTGGAGAGACTGTAGCACTGCCCATGTCTCGATCGAATCAAAGGCTTTCTCATAGTCCACAAACGCCAAACATAATGGCAAATTATATTCCTCTGTCTTCTGTATAATTTGCCGCAGCGTATGTATGTGGTCTATGGTACTGTAGCCTTTTCGGAATCCGGCTTGTTCGGGTGGCTGGAAGTCATCAAACCTGTGCTCGAGACGATTCGTAATGACCCTCGAAAATAGCTTATAAACATGGCTCAGAAGCGAGATGGGCCTGTAATTCTTCAAAAAATAAATAAATTCAGTTTATCTCATTCATAGTTAAAATTCGTAGGCTTTTTAGGAATTTAATAATAATAATTTTATAAGGAATTTAAGACAAAACATTTGAACGAATATCTTCAAAATAAGACGACTATTGCTTATTTTTGACCACCTTTTAGCCGAGGGGTTAGCGTACACGTCTAACTCAAGACTCAGGTTTGATTCCTAACGTGAGCAGATATCAATTTTTTGGTGAACATAGATGTCTGTTTTTCCGGGTCTGTGCGTTTATTAAATTTATAATAAATATCATTTATATTGGTATCTATTTAAGTATTTATATGTACCTACTAGTAGTCGCCCGTTGGTCGAAATTCGAATATAATAAATTTTAATACCTTCTTGACAAGAACGCCGTCTTCATTTCTCAAGACCAGCTACTTTGTTTTCAAACTTTTTAGTGCGCCATCTGTGATTTATTATCGTTATCGTCAATACATTTGTTTGTGTGTGTCAAATGCATGGTAGTGTGGGTAATGTTTTATTTATTGCTTTAATGTACTTTATAAGCATTATTATTGAAAAATATTAGCGTTCTGCACTTCTCCTACACATAAATTGTAAGTGTGCTCCATTTTAGCCGAGCAATTTTTGTAAAAAGGGGTCCAAAGTTTTGGCATCGCGTGTTAATATATAGATTAGTATAGTTAATTAACACTCATAGCCCAAGCATGTAATTTGCTTACTTTGTATAGATCAATTTATAAATTTTTATATACGAATAAATTTATTTATTTATTTATTACATTATTACTCGACCAATTCTAATTAAACTTAAAAGAAGTGGCTCTAAACTAAACCATGAGCCTTATGTTTCATCAAAATCAGTTAAGTTGTAGTTGAAATATTTAAGATTAAAAGAAAATTGTGACAGTGAAGTATCTAGCAGGCTTCCCGGACGTAGTTTATTATTTATATTATTATTGCTTTGTGCTTTGAAATGTACGTCTTTCTGTCGGTCTCGGTATGGTATAGAAGTGACACTTTTCATCGTCTCTTTCAAATAAATAATAGAAAAGTATTTCCTTTGCCTTACGTAGTTTGATACGGAGTAAAAGAAGTTTTTTGAAGCGTTGCAATGTCCCTTTGTGAATATTAGTTTGAAAATAGTATCACAGAGGTTTGCTAACTTTTTAATTCATAGCAAATATAAATAACAAGAAATAGTTTTTCCTCCAAAGGCACAAATTTATCAACTGAATATTAGATATCAAGATAATTAATGTATTAATGAATATGTTTTATTGGGCGTCCACAAATTACGTGAGATGTTTAAGAGGGGGGAGGGGGTCGATTCGAATCTCACCTAATCTTACGTTGGGGAGAGGGGGGTCTCGGCAAATATCACGCATTTTTTTTTGCTTCAATCACAAGAAAAATATGCTATTTCGATCCATTTCATCCATACTTAAGATTTAATCTTAAGCGTAATCGTAATACGATGAAGACCATTTATTAATTCCTTAAAAAGAAAATAATTTCGTTCATTTTTGCTGTAAGAATCCAATACGTTTAAATAAGAAACCCACATTCTGGAAAATCTCACGTGAGATTGGGGGAGGGGGGAGGGGGTTGAATAAAATCTCACGACCTCTCACCATCAGGGGGGGTCAAAAAATGTAAAAAAAACATCTCACGTAATTTATGGACGCCCCCTAATGTGTACCGAAAGTTACAATGTGTAAAGAGGTATTTTTGCGTCCATATCCCCGAAAAGGTAGGCAAAGGCACAACCAGGGCACCAATGACTTGACAGATGGTAAGCTAATCGCCAATCTGGCATATATATGTAATTTAGGGCAACATAGCTATTATTAAAAAAATACAATTAACTTTTTTGTCGCCTGTGTGGTCGAGCGGTCCGGGTGTTGGACTTGACTGCATGAGGTCTCGGGTTCGATTCCCGGGTCGGCCAACAAAAAGAAAATTGGATTTTTCCAATTTTCTAATAAAAAAAATGTTGGTCGGGATTGGAAACGTGCCCGGTTGGCGATAGGCTTGCAAATCACATTATGGGACTTAGTATCTTCGGCTAGTCGTTGGTGCCCTGGTTGTGCCTCTGCCAACCTCTTCGGGGATATGGGCGTGAAGATACAATTAACTTTTGTTGCCCGAGCCGGTTCAACACCGGGCCCTAACCGTCTCATTAATAAAAATTGCTTACTTCAAGTATTATCAAGCTTACTACTGTAGTAGTTCCCTGAGTAACAAAGTACCTATATTATCATCATATTGAAAACGTTCAGGCTTGACGCGATGACCACGCGAAATGGGGATTCATTTTTATACATAGGTTTAGATCCCGGGTCGGGCAACGAAAAGAAAATTGGGTGTTTCCAATTTTCTAATAAAAAAAAATGTTGCTGACAGGATATGTGCCCGATTGGCGATAGGCTTGCCACCTATCACATTGTGGGACTAAGTATCTTCGGCTAGTCGCGGGTGCCCTGGTTGTGCCTCTGAATACCTCTTTGGGGATTCACTCAATAGTAACAAGAAATTCAATAATTATAAAAAAATTACGACCATCTTCATTCACGATGGCGCCAAAACTCATACATAAGTATATTATAGAATTACTTCGCTGAATGTTTGTATTCGTGTTGTTTGTATTTCTCCGCGTGTTGGTCCGGGCTCCTTTGTAGAATAGACTATCTGCCTGCCTGTGCCAGGCAGCTCGTAAAAGGCGAGCATAGGCTTGCCGTCACTGACACCGTGACATCTGACTAGGTTGTAGAGTTTCGCAGCAACTCACCCGGATTGGTACCACCTCTTTACCTATTCCTACCGCCATAACGTCATGACGTGTTCCGGTTCGGAGGGTAAGGTAGCCGGTAAGCTTACTTTTGCTCGAGGTCTGACATCCCAGCCTCTGGTTGGCAACGCACCATTACCACCTTTGGTGTCTCTAGGCAGCGGGAATTTCTTACCATCAAGAAACCCGTCTGCTTGTTTGCCTTCCAATGTCATAAAAAAAAATTCGTAAGTGGCTATGACATGTCCGTAATCACAGCCTTTGGAGACTGACCGGACGGCATGTTGAATCTAGGTTTTGTTTTGCATTTGTTATTTTTTTTAAACATTGGAAGGCAAACAAGCATACGGATTACCTGATGGTAAGAAATTCACGCCACCTAAAGTCACCAAAGGTGGTAATGGTGCGTTGCCAACCTGAGGTCGGGAAGTTAGGCTTAGAGCAAAGGTAAGCTAACCGGCTACCTTATCCTCCGAACCGGAACACGTCACCGGCAAGCACTGACGCTATGGCGGCAGGTATAGGTAAGGCGGTGGTATCAATCCGGGCGAGTTGCTGCGAAACTCTACCACCTAGTCAGATGTCACGGTGTTAGTGACGCATTTGTATACGGAAACTTAAAAAAAAGCTCTTAACCAGATTATGTTTTATTTTTATACCTTTACAAGAATAAAGTATAAACACAAATTACTTCCACTTAGAAAGGCTTATTGTTACTGTTAATAAAAGCAAAGAAAAATTAAAAATTGTACTACGTTTGTCTGGACCGGCGCGGCGCTACAACTTCAGGATTTTATTTCATAAAAGTCTGTATACTCGATCAGAATAGCCGATCCAATTAGTTTCATGCCTTCTGAACTCGAGGTTTTAAAGTGAAATAAAATAATAAAACAAAGAAACAAGCGAGGAATTATTCCTACGAGCAGTTATTTTATATTAGAAAATAAACAAACATTGGATTGGAATTAAAAATTCTATCATTCTATTTGAAACTCGATGAAATGAAAAAAATCTAAAAAAAGACAAACATTTTCCCCGTGTTGGTCCGGGCTCCTTAGCAGAATAGATCATCTGTCTTCCTGCCAGGCAGCTCGTAAGAGGCGAGCATAGGCTTACCGTCACTAATACTGTGACATCCTACTAGGTGGTAGAGTTTCGCACCGATTCGCTGGGATTGGTATCACCGCCTTACCTTTTCCTGCCGCCATAACGTCAAAACGTGTTCCGGTTTGAAGGGTAAGGTAGCCGATAAAATTACTTTTGCTCGAGACCTAACTTCCCGGCCTCAGGTTGGCGACGCACCATTACCACCTTTGGTGTCTCTAGGCGGCGTGAATTTCTTACATATATGTTTATTTATTATGTACCAAAAACCTGTACACACTCATCAAATAATCGTCGTGATACCATACTGTTCAATGCGAAATAGAAATGAAAATATCTGGCTTGCTTTGTACAGCTTACAGCAATAAGTGTCGTTACAACTTTTCCTCGCCTCTGTGGTCGAGCGGTCCGGGTGTTGGACTTGACTGCATGAGGTCTCGGGTTCGAATCCCGGGTCGGCCAAGAAAAAGAAAATTGGATTTTTCCAATTTTCTAATAAAAAATGTTGGTCGGGATTGGAAACGTGCCCGGTTGGCGATAGGCTTGCCACCTATCACATTATGGGACTTAGTATCTTCGGCTAGTCGTGGGTGCCCTAGTTGTGCCTCTGCCTACCTCTTCGGGGATATGGGCGTGAAGATACTTTTTTTTTTCTTTTTTTTTTTACAACTTTTCGTGAGAATTTTTTTCGTCTAGCCCCCTTTCATAACGCGCAATAAGGGTCTTCGTTAAAAAAAAACATTAGTGTATAAGCTGTAAAGGAAAGAGATAGACTACATTTTACGAGCATACTCTGTTGATGCGTATGTACACCTACAGGAAGAAGCTTTTACTTGTATCGCGTGTGTATATTTGAAGTACAACTTTTCAGCAGCGTTGTGATTTGAAAAACGATAAAATGAAAATACGACTCTTTTCCGGAGGTTTTACGGCACGTATTTTTTATGAGAGTACTATTATAGCCGCGTACGGACACAATTTTACTGAGTAATATTTAGATTTATATCGTAATTTAAAATTCTGCGGTTTAATTTGTAAATAAAAATGGAGGCATTTTGACGTGTCATATTTTTTTCTTTTTTTTTATTGAGCATACTTTTTAATCTGTTCCAAAATTTATGTGTTGATTATACTATGTTATAGCTATATATACAATATGAATAATGTGACGTAGAGTCAAAGGGATAATTTTCCTTAATCGTTGCAAATTGCAATGTAGGGAAGTATTTACCTAAATAATAATACCTAACTTTTAAAGCAATTTTATCTTTTTAGTTATTTTTATGATCCAGTAATAAATAATTAACCTTGTTTTTCTTTTAAAGTGAAACTTCTTTAGAATCGTTGTGATTTTGAAACGGGTGCAACGGAAATTCGACAGGTAAGAGACACAAATATATACTATAAATTTTAAAGAAAGAAAAAATTTCGCCCCAGACAGGATTTGAACCCGTAACCTTTCGTCTCAAGCCGACGAATGCTCTAACCAATTGAGCTACTGAGGATTCAAGTCCCGTGGCGAAATTTTTAATTCCTTTCTAACCCGTTAACGCGGGTAAATTGTGTATCTATAGGACATAACTACCCGCGTTAACGGGTTAGAAAGGAATTAAAAATTTCGCCACGGGACTTGAATCCTCAGTAGCTCAATTGGTTAGAGCATTCGTCGGCTTGAGACGAAAGGTTACGGGTTCAAATCCTGTCTGGGGCGAAATTTTTTCTTTTTTTAAAATTTATAGAATATTAATTACCCTAAGCACAGGTCAAGTGCTAAAATAAAAATACGTCACAAATATATAATCAATCCCCGTGTTGGTCCGGGCTCCTTTGTAGAATAGACCATCTGCCTTCCTGTGCCAGGCAGCTTGTAAAAGGCGAGCATAGGCTGACCGTCACTAACACCGTGACATCCTACTAGGTGGAAGACTAGCGACTCACCCGGATTGGTACCAAGGCCTTACCTATTCCTACCGCCATAACGTCATGACGTGTTCCGGTTCGGAGGGTAAGGTAGCCGGTTAACTTACTTTTGCCCGAGGCCTAACATCCCGGCCTCTGGTTGGCAACGTACCATTACCACCTTTGGTGAATATTGAAACATAAACTGTAATAAATATTATTGTAGCATTTAAAATTCAGAAGGATAGCTTAATTTGCATTAGTGTATAATCTCTTCGGGATAAAGTAAACTGGAACTTACCCAAAACTCCCGCTAGCCAAATAATATTATTACAGGTTTAATCGGTGTTTTGTTAATCTGGAATATAGTTTAAACACACTTTTTGAATAGCCCTTTTTCTTTCCCAAAGCATACTTTTTTTAACAGTTTGTTACAGTTCAGCAAGTTTTTTTTTTGCCTGCCAGTTACTACTTTCCCATTTTATGGGAGAGAAATTGCAGCTGATATCCCTATTTTGTAGTTTATTTACAATTGTCGTTTTTTTTTATTATATGCCATCAGTATCTAATAACGAAAAGCTAAAACTTAAAATATTACAATTATTTATCTATAGTTGCAAAGCCCTGACGATGCTGTTTAAATAGAAAATTGGCCCATTTAAAGTGAAATGTAAAAAATATATTTTTCACAGTCGATCCTTGGTGGAATTACATTTTAGCTGTGGTAAAAAAAATATCTTCATGCCCATACCCCCGAAGAGAAGGCAGCGCCACAACTATGGCACCCACGACTAGCCGAAGAAACTAAGTCCCATAATATGACAGGTGGCAAGCCTATCGCCAACCGGGCAACGTTATTTTTATTAGATAATTAAAATTTTATTTTTTTATCTTTTTCGACCTGGGGACCGAATCCAAGTCTTCAAGAAGTCAAGTATTTATACTTATCGTTATATTTATAAACAATTCTTTTAAATAAACTCTTTTACTTTTACATATTTATTAAAAACTTTATTTAAAATCGATTTGTTAGTGATCGAGTAATCGCGCATCATACACAAAAAACAAACAGTCGAATTAAGATTCTTCTCTTTTTTGGAGTCGGTTAAAACCGCTTATCAGACTTGGCGAATATAATAACAGAAAATTTTCTCACTTTTTTCAAAATGGCGTTGTTAGCGTGGGATTTTGATTAATTGTATTTATATTTTACGTAGGTGTAGCAAGATTAAATGTCAGAAATAAAGATGATTATGCCTAATTTTATTGTTAAGGCTGCACTCGAAACTTTAGCAAATTATCCTATTAATATTATAAATGCGAAAGTTTGTATGTATGGATGTATGGATGTTTGTTACTCTTTCACGCAAAAACTACAAAGCCGATTACGATGAAATTTGGTATGTAGGTAGCTGAAGACCCAGAATAACATATAGGCTACTTTTTATCCCGGAGTTCCCGCGGGATTGGGACTTACGCGGGTGAAACCGCGGGGCGCAGCTAGTACCTAATAATTTCGCTTGCTTTTGTGAAAGATCAAAAACGTAAAGTAAAAAGTGAAATATCATCAAGACCATATAACTGACGCAGTAGGCAGAGGTACAACCAGGGCACCCATCAGGGCAATACATTTTATTTTCTTTTTACTTACATATACAACGCTTCTTACCAATCTTCAGGTAAAATGGCAAGTTTTTTTATACAAAGTAGACCCAATCAAAACGGGGACAGGTATAAAATAAAAAAAGCCTTCGTATTGTATTCAGAAGAGCATATTCAAACATAATTAATAATGCTCTGCTGCTATAAATGAATACGACATTACTTTACATTATTAAATTAATTAAATTACATATTATATAAATCGTTATTTTCAGTCAGTAATTAATAAATTTTAAAATTACTTACGAGCACTCGTAGCTTATTAATGAAATAATTTTCTGGAATCAAAAGCGAATATGGCAGCAATTTGCTGGAAACACATTAAAAATGGGATATATCTACTACCTACACTATAAAATACATATAAACCTACACAACACAATAACTATTATATCGCCTCTGTCATTTAGCTGTTTGGCATTGGACTTGACTCTTTGAGGTCCCGGGTTCGACGTTCATTTGTCCGATTTAAAAGATATTTAGTTTTTTAGATTGCAAATTAGTGAAAAGTTGCATGACACGGGACGGAGGTACGAAGTTTGACGGTGTATCTAGTCTCTATAAAATAACATTTTCCTAGTCCTGATAATATAACATTAATTTAGGATATGACTTGCTTTGAAACGAATAGAATTTCTTAATGACAGAGATTTATAATAAAACAAAATTAGTACTGCCACTTACTTTAAGTAAGTATATCATAATTAGTGAATTTCTTCGTTTGTATTAAGTGAAATTGGTTAATTTGGGTGGGAATTAGATTATTTTGTTCAGTGAAACTGCACAAATGAAGTAATCATCAAGAAATTAGTGTATCGTGTATTTCCTCGCTTCCGCCAAATCTCAATAAAGGAGCTTGAGTAACGAAGCTACCGCTTTACTCAAGACCCAGACATGACTTTGTAAATAGTGACTAATGACTGCATAAGAATTAATTAATACGGAAGACATGGTAGCATGGCCTTAACCGGCCCCAGAAAGGGGCAAATTAACTACTAACTAATTAACTTATAAATAAATATAGCATAAAAAAACAAGCGATAATTTTTGAATTCCTTTCTGTACGAGTAACAATGGAACAGGAAACGTGGAACGAACTCGATCAAAAATTCACCTTAAATCTGCTCTGGGGTTTTCCATTTCTCATAATAAAGTTTGACGGGGAAATGTAAAACTGTCTCTGAAGATGCTTTACAAAATTATATTATGAAACTCGTTAAGTTGGGTAATATAAATGTGTTATACATATGTACTGTCTTAAATTTGTTATTTATTTATAACCATCTGAAAATTTGTTATAAGTTTGACATGTCTGTAAATGTTTGTGTGTCTGTCTGTGACAGTATAAAGTTTTGAACAGATGGACAGATTTCAACATGGATTTTTTTTGGAAGCTGATCTGATAGAGGTGGTTCTAAGCTAAGTTATGTAATTTAAATTTTGTCCGTCTGTCAGGTCAGCTATTAAACTACATAAAATGCATTCCCATTTCTCTTGGTCATCGCAACATGTCTGAACGAAAGGGCCAATTTTTTAATTATTTTTTTGTGTTAGTTAAACTTTTAGGAGAAAGTGCGTTTAAGGAACTTTAGAAAATTTGAAAATTCAATATTCATAGTTAAGACAAGACTAGATTCGTTTTTCGGATGAACGTAAAATGATATTTTTAAACAAAAATAAAAACATAAAAATACAACACAAAAAAATTAATCTCTAAAAAGAGATTGAAAAAGAAAATAATAATATAACGGAACACTGCATTATAGAAATTAACGCACATTTTCAATACAATATCCTAACTCATTGGTGTTTCGTTCTTCATAAAAACTCAAAAGAGAGAAGCGTATAACGTCTTTCATATTCAAAGAAACGCAAAAAAGAGAAGCATTAAGAGAGAAATACTAAATGATATTACGGGAAAATCTCGACCACTTACTGTGTTTTTTAATAGTTCAACAGTTTTACTTTCTTTCAAAAGAAGCTATGGAAAAAAAAAGATAAGTTACTAATTAAATTTTTCTTTGGACTTGTTTCAAAGGTTGCTTGATGGCGAATTAATATCAAAGATAAAGGTTCGTCAACATTCAGACCAGCATCAGCTAATTTATGTGAATACTTAAGAATTTCAATATGAAATAACCATTAGTAGCATCAGAAAATCCACAGTGAATGTTAATGAATGAATGAATTAGTTCGATCCAATTTATTCATTACTAGTCACGAATGCGATAGCGTAGGCTGTTCAACTATTTGTTTACTAGCTGCTACCCGTGGCTTTGCTTGCGTAGCAGTTTATACATTTACTGAACTGGAGTTAAGTTAAAAAAATTATTAACAATTTGTTCCTTTTTTAAACGAATTGGTGGAACGAAGTTCCTTACGGCAGGCTTGGAGGAGATAGGGATTTTGCTGCGCGACCGAAATGTGATAGTAAAACCGTAAGAAAAAGTGGGTGGAATAAATCCGTTAAATGAGACATGCGCAGGCGCGACAGTCTTATACACAAGCGAGTGGTGTATAATAACTTTCTCTTTCTCCCTCACTCCACCCCGCCAATGCATAGTATATACTCATGGATTGTGTCGATTCTACATTAGCCGATGAAACCTTCTTTGTTCTTACCTGGTGTTTTTTTTGTAGCCCAAAAATTTTCACGTTTCTTTCTAAAAAAATGACGATCTTCTAAATAAACTTTCAACCCCTATGTCACCCCTTTAGGGATAGAATTTCCAAAATTCCGTCCTTAGTGGGTCTACTCAATACAACGACCCTACTCACCAAATTTCATAAATGTAACTCTAACAGTGTTTGCTCAGCGATGATGAATCAGTCAGTCAGGACATGTTATTTTATCAGTATAGATTATTAAATTATACCTACCATAGAAACTATATTTGCCCATAGCCATACTAACTCTACTAAATAGTATACGATCAGGTAACTTTCCAGAACCAGCAACCATCTTCCTTTTCCTTTTTTATTTTTATGATATTGGAAGGCAAACATGCAGACGGATTTCTTGATAGTAAGAAATTCACGCCGCCTAGAGACACCAAAGGTGGTCATGCTGCGTTGCCAACCTGAGGCCGTGATGTTTATCGACTACCTTACCCTCCGAATCGGAACATGTCCACGGCAAGCATTGACGTTATGGCGGTAGGATTAAGTAAGACCTACCAACCCGGGCGAGTCGCTGTGAAACTCCCACACCTAATCAGATATCACGGTGTTAGTGACGGTAAGCCTATGCTCGCCTTTTACGAGCTGCATGGCAGAAAGGCCGATGGTCTATTCTGCAAAGGAGCTCTGACCAACACGGGAATTAATTAACAACCAATATTTAGATTGATTTTAGTACAACTCCATTGTAATCAAAGCTATTGAAAATTTGAAAAGGAAACTACGTAGAGCTTTTGCAGGATTGAGAGAAACGGTGAATGCAGGTTTTGGCATTTTGTGTACTTTGCTTCAGTTATAGTAAACAAGTGAAGTATCCATCAGTAATAAGTGTTTCTTACCTAGGTACCTTACCTACCTAGGTAGTTACCTAGGTAGGTTTTCTTATTGACCTTCAGGTAAGGATGTTAACGCTTTACCTAAGATCCTGACAATTGACCTTATTACGATTTAACCTGATTTTGAAAAATCGGTCAATCATTTGATACAATTTAGCTAAATTTGACTAATAGCAAAAACGTAACGCTCGCTGACCGCATTCGTAACAATAAGGTCCGAGAAAGAGTGGGATTAAAATAAAGTGTTGTTGTTAAAGTGCAAAAAGGCATACTTAGGTTCGGTAATGTGGAAAGAATGACAGATGATAGATTGACAAAGCAGATATACAATGCGAATGTGGATGGATGTGAGAGGAGACCGGGGAGACCAAGGCTGACATTTCACGATCAGATCACTCGGATATTATTCGAATGTGGAGTCAAGAGTCTCCAAAACCGGCGTGTTTTTATGAAAAGGGTAATGAATGTGAAGGAAGCCAGACAGGTTTGTCAGGATCGTGAGGTCTGGCACTTGATACTCTCTGCCTACCCTGTGAGGGACTTGGAGTAAAGATATGTATGTAATAGCAAAAACTTACACCTTTCGAAAAAATAAAAACAACTTGTGACATGTTTGCATACTCACTCTCATTTTTTTAATCCCTACTAATATTATAAATGCGCAAGCAACTCTGTCTGCCTGTTTGTTACACTTTCACGCCTAAACCAGTGAACCGATTTTGATGAAATTTGGTACAGAGATAGAATAGACCCTGAGAAACAACATAGGCTAAATTTTATTACAAAAACTGCTTAACCGATTTTCATGAAATTTGACATACACATACGGCCAATATTAATAATCAATCCTAATCTAAAACTTGCTGTTCAAGACTGATGCTTTATTCCATTTTTATGTTATCGCTTGCCAATAACATATCTGTGGACAGGATAAATATGGCAATTAGGTAAAGGATAGCCCGGCGGATACGCAGCTATCTAGATTGCTTGAAATCCATCTTTAGAGAAATATTATTAACATTGGCCGATAGAGGGTAGCTTGGATTGACATATAGGCTGGTTGTTATCCCGAAAAATGTTTTTCTGTGGGACCATTAATCACGCGGGCAATGCCGCGGACAACAGCTAGTACGAAATATATGGGAACAGGAAATCCAAAGGAATGAATATGAATGGATTCGTTTCAGTTTTTGCATTGCTTGTCACGAATGGGATTTCGTAGACCGCTGAGCGTCACTCGAAATTTAATTTTCTTAAAGGGATTGGAAAAAACTCACTCAGGAAGTTCTTGGAGTGTTTCAATTTACTCAAATACATTGGCTTAATCCACGTGAATGGTCGTAACGTTGTGGAGACGATTACGGCGGTATTACTTCCTGATCGAAATGAAATTCTCTTTTCGATAAAAATTCTTGAATTTGAAATTGTTATTTATCATTTTGGTTAACTGTTTGTACTTTTTTTTGACGTGAAACCGTAAAACCGACTTTCCAGGCAACCATTTTTTAATGTATATGACACTGTGTAGTTTTAAAATCTTTACATATAAAAGAAAGACGTATTAGTTCGCTATTTAGATATAACCCAAGAACGGTTAAAGCGATTTTGCTCAAAATTGACAGAGGAGCTTAGAATTAGGACGGACATTTACCTACTTAAGTCAGTTGGACTGCGTGGAAGCTAGGAAAAACAACATTTTAATTTTTTTCATACAAACTGAACGGGTGGAATAAAGTTCGCCGAAGCGGCTAGTACGTAGTATTGTTAACTTTTGATTCTAATAAGTTGTAACGGTTAAGTTGTTATTTTTTGTTAATATTTGTTAGAACGTTTAACGTGGTTCTTAGGTGTTAAGTTCGTTCTTAACTCCTATTATGTTAAGGCTATTGGTTTTCCATAAAAAAAAGGTCGCCTCTGTGGTCTAGCGGATCAGGTGTTGGACTTGACTGCATGAGGTCCCGGGTTCGAATCCCGGGTCGGGCAACAAAAATAAAATTTGGTTTTTCCAATTTTCTAATAAAATATAAATAACTCTACATATATCTGTAGAGTTTGCATCGATGCAACCAATTATTTTAATATTTAAGTGTACTTTTTAAAAATGTTTTCTTTTGGCTACAGCCAGTAGAGTTTGCATTGTAATGCAACCTGTATATATACATATATGTAGAGTTTGCATCGATGCAAACTTAATTTTTTTTTTAATTTATACTTTTTAAATATTTTTTCTTTTGGCTAGAGCCAGAAGAGTTTGCATTGTAATGCAATCTCTACATATGTAGGTATGTAGGGTTTGAATCGATGCAAACTTTAAATTATTTTTAAATGTGGATACCAATACTATTTAAACACCTATGTTTTCTTTGAACTAGAGCCAGTCGAGTTTGCATCGTAATGCAACCTCTACAGTATGCATTTATGTATGTACGATAAATGTAATACTATAACAATAACATATTATTTTTACTAAAAAACTGGCGAAACCTGTTCATTATTCACGCGTCCCGAGGTCGGTATACACTCGGTAGTCGGTAGACCGTAGACACCAGATGATCAGCTGACTTTCTTTTTCCTGCTGATTCAACGATTTTCCTTTGTTTTTAAAAAATACAATATATCAAGATCACTAAATTAGAATGAGACTCAAAAAAAATACTAAAGCGACTATCATTACACTGCCGGGTCACGACGGTAGTTATCTACTTATACAAGTTAAAACATCACCGAGTTAAGTACAATATTGATATATTATACCACCGCGTCAAAAGCGCCTCGAGTTCGATACACACTCGGTACACAATTATTATTAGTCGCGGTTGCGCTGCAGTGGTGACCGGTCGATGTGATAGCATTTTTTTAGAATTTGTGAGGAATATAACGTGCAATTCGTGAATATTGTTTTGGTTTAATAAGTACAAGTATCTACTTAATATGTCAAAATGCAGACTGTATTGTTCTGTATATGGTTGCATGAATTCTTCGTTAACGCATCCGGGTATGACATTTTTCAAGTTACCTGGAAATACCGAAAGGTAAGACAACGTTTTTAGTACTTAAATATCTACTTTAACATTACTTGCACGTTCCTGGGTTAACTGTTTAACTCCTGTTTAACTCTGAGTTGGCGCCTAACAAGGGGTTAAACCAACTTTATATTTGACAGTTTAACTGAACGTGCAAGCGGCCAGCAAACTATCCGACCTTTATATATATTAGTTACAAGCGCCATCTATTAGAGCATGTGCTAATTACAATCAATCAGTTCTTTCTTCATGTTAATAGTATCAGTATGGAAAGTAGAAAGTGGAAATCTATATGTTTTATTTGCATTTTCATGACTTTCAATATATGGGAAATAGAGGTACAATATAAGTTGAAAATAAAATTTTACTTATAAGTAGGTAAATTTAAATAGACTATACCTATTAATTAATTCTGTCAGTTTTTTTAAGAAATTCTCGTTAGAATAAACAAACTTCTTATTAAGGGTTGATATATTATTTTTGCTTAAATGAATAATAATAAATATTGCGGTGTTTATATAAAGAAATAAATTACTCACATATCGTGTGCAATAGGTACTGTTTTCAATGTTTGCATGCAATATTATTTATTTATTAAATCTATTTAAAATAGGTAAGTACTCTTGTGACTATAATAACTTGAAGAATATTATGATATGATAGGTAGGTTTATGTAATATACCTTTAACGAGTAGGGATGGGCCGAAAGTGGTTTGAACCGAATCCGAACTTCGGCCGAACATTCAGTGAAAACGAAGACTTCGGCCAAATTTCGCGCTTTCTCTAATACCTATATTTATCTCCTCCTGGAAGCTCTGGTATACTCGGAGCGGATGTTTTCGGAGGCAGGAAATGTACCTTTATGAAAAAAAAACGTAATAAATTTTTGCATGATAAGACAGAGTGTTTAGTGTTTTTGCACCATAACCTGTCTCTAGTAAAATTTAGATACGATGAGTTTGTATAATTTGATTCTTGAGAAAGACCTTTAATTGTAATAAATATACTTTAAATTAATCTTTAGTTTGTGAATAGGTAAAAAGAATGATTTTTTTAAACAGTTTACGAATAATATAATCAAGATATTTGTTAGAAGATTACTAAGCTTATTTCATATTAGTAAAAAATATGTTATCTTATTAAGTAGGCAGATATTTTCAAGATTGTTGTTTTCAAGATGGTCGGATAGTTGTCCCTAACTAATCTAAATGGACATGAGTATAAAAATAACTACGTTAAAAAAACCGATTCAAAGCTTAAAAGTAAAAATAATAAAGATTTAATATTATTTATATACTACCTACAATCTTAATGTGAGATTCCCGAATATGTTTGAAGTCGGTGCCAAGCCTTAAACTTAATTATAATATAAGTAAGTATTAAATTGGGGGATTGTTTAATAACGTTTGCAGCAATTCCGAATAGGATGGGTGACCACAAAAATATTATTTGACGTTAATAAGACGAGACGAAAAAAGTTATTGTACCTATGTAGTAGTTATTTAAGTAAGTTAGGTTTTGCAGTTTGTAAGGATAGTTTGGTAACATTCGGCCATTTTTTTAACCTTAAATAAAAATAAAACTCTTTTTTTCAGACGCCTTGAATGGCTGGAACTGATTCGTCGAGATGATTTAGAGAAAAAACCTAACTTTGCTGCCTACCGTGTTTGTGAAAAACATTTTGATTCGGAAGACATCCGACAATCAGCATCACGGAAAATTTTAAAACAGACTGCCCATCCACTATTAATGCTGCCAAGCTTAGCAGATATCGACCCTACAAAGCATCGAAGAAGAGAGAGAGAAACACAAACTACTCAGTCGATTACAGTTGATAATTGGACACAGACTGAAAATATCATTCAAAAAAGAGATGCGCAAACATCAACCGGTTCTATCAATCCATGGAAAAGAAAGCCAAAAATTAAAATTCAATGCAAAAAGAAAATAAAACTAAACAAGGCTGAAAATAAATTAGAAACAAAAAAGGAATGAGCTTTCCATCGATTTTCATAAAATGTTGACTGACAAACTAACTCTCCTATGAAAGGCGCAAACTACTTAATCTAAAATGGCAAGAAAAAAGGAATCCGTATCTATGACCAGGATTACATCATTTACCACATTTAAATTTATCCTTCGTCAGTCCACAAGCCTATTGGTGTTTGCAAAAAAGGTTGTGTTAATACGCCCTTCTATATTGTACAAATTTTATTTCCTTACAACGGAAATTAAACAAAGACTCTACTTAAAACGAAAGGAATACAAATGGTAGAAATGGAAAACAATTGTTATACCAATATAAGGAAATACAAAATTTTTGGATTGTATGTAATTGTAGGATTGCAGTTTCCTGAAAGTAATAATGGTTCGTGGTATTTTCGTGAACTAGAAACGGCCAATACCAAACGCATCAACCTCAGAATGTCGACAATTAAAAAAAAATGGATTGATAAAGTAGTTACTGCAAATGTTATTCAAAATTGATCTAATAATGCGTACGACCATGGGTTCCATGATTTATGGAAACTACCTACACAATTGTAAAATCTTATTTTTTATTAACAGTTGAAAAATATTACAGAATCTATACTTGCTATCGTCGGCACGTTCAATATAACCTAATGGTATAAAACGTTCATTTCGGAAATTCTGTAGGAAAATACGATCATATATAAACAGTTTAATTGACAGAAAGACGACTTCCATGCTTGCATGTAATTTACCTATTATCCATAAACTATGAAAAAATGAAGGTTTGTTTTTGTTACAAATGGCATTTGTACTTATAAAGTATAAACATAGCTGACTTTTAATAATGAATGATTATGTATTTCTTTGATTTTATATTTAATTTGAGTTATAGTATTAATTTAAAGCCTTTTTTGGTCTTTTATAATTATAAAAGACCCAAAAAAAGGCGATGAATCACAATAGATATATATCAACAAGAGATAGGTTGTTTGAAATGCTGCGATTCTACCTCAAATGTCAGATTCATTGAGGGACTCCAAATTACAAATTACATACATACATACATACATAGTCTTTAATAACTGAAGGATTTTTGTTTTCTTTAATAATGGCACGATTCTAAATCTTATATGCAGACAGTTTGCATTGGCATTGAAAAACTTATTTTTCGGCAGAATCATGAAATCCCTAAAGGAGGAAATTGTGCAGATGATTTTGAACACTTCTTGTTCGCACGACTCCTAAAGAAGTTATGTGCAATACCGGTACCAAGTAACGAAATATCAAATTGAAATAATAAGGAACTTTAAACCATACAAATTACAGGCTCAGATTACAATCAGCTAGAGATGCCAGAAAAAACGCACTTTATTATATTTGTGGCTCTTACTAAGCATTGTTAGATAAAAATGGCGATTTTCAAGCTTAAAAATCTTATGTATGTAAAATATGAGCCCGCTCAAAGTATCCACAATTTCAGCATAGAAAGTCGGATTTCATATACCGGGAATACAGTAAGAATAGTTAACATTTTTATAAAAACACCAAGCGATCATACCGTGCCGTATGTACAAAAAATTAAAGATAATATTTCCAATCTTGTTTACAACAAAACAATTGCAAAAATAACTGCAGGTAAACAAGTGTACTTTTTCTTCTCCTTGTCTGTGTTTCCCCGAATTGTTTTTATTAAATATTTTGTCTGAATGCATATTTTTTATGGAAATTTAAAAATAATAGCTTTTTGTACGTCTCACTCGAAGCGAAAATATTTTTAGTGTCTTTACAAGGGTGTTTTTTTTATTAAATTTGTCAATTAAAAACATGACGTCATGCATTTTTATTGAACTGTCCCGCCGAAATTCGTTCCACCCGTTCTGTGTGTATTGGAAAACTTAAAATATTTTTCCTAGTTTTCCTTTTTCCTTAAGAGTTTAAACCTTCCCTGGACTATGCAAAATACATAATTGAGAACCGATATTATATTGGAAGGCAAACAAGCAGACGAATTTCCTGATGGTAAGAATTTCCCGTCGCCAATGGTGCGATGCCAACCTGCCGAGCTGGGATGTTAGACCTTGAGAAAAAGTAAGCTTATCGGCTATCTTACCCTCTGAACCGGAACACGTCAATGGCAAGCACTGACGTAATAACGACAGGAATCGGTAAGGCGGTGGTACCAATCCGGACGAGTCGCTGCGAAACTCTACCACCTAGTATATTATAGTATGTATAAGTCAGTTTTTGTTTTCTCTCTTACATTTGTTTTTTGTAATGATGTCTTTCATCGTTTTGTTTAGTGTTTGTACATCTCCTAGTGTTTGTCACTTTGTCTTGCAAGTTTAATTTAAGCCAGCTTGCAGCGCTCGATGTCTGATCGATCTGAAATTTTGCACAATGGACATTCACAGAAATGGACATAGATAAAAATGGAATTTCGCTTTTACGAATGCTCGCAGACATAGACGTATTATGTATCAGGCATTCAACCTAATAAACCGATGGATATCTATTTTCGTGACAGTACATGGGTATTCAAATGCTGCTTTTTTATTTTCATACATACGTATCTTCATAGTAACTCCTCGCCTCCTTTATCGGCTCTGTGGCCAAGCAGCCCGGTGGACTTGATTTCTTGAGGTCCCGGGTTCGATTCCCTGGTTGGGCAATTAAACATTAGAAAATGCGTGTTTTCAATATTCTAATAAAAATAACGTTGCCCGGGATTGGATATGTGCCCGGTTAGCTTGCCACCTATCACGTTGTGGGACTTAGTGTCTACGATAAGTCGTGGTTGCCATAGTTGTGCGTCTGCCTACCGTTTCGGGTTGGGCGTGAAGATAGCTACAAATTCTCTTTTGGGAAATAAACTTATATTTATAACATAGCCTAAGTATTTAAGTTGCGATCTAAAAAATTGACATTTGCTAAGTTTAATTGTTAAGTTTGCCTTTTGTAATATATAAAGACGTGTTCGTCAAATGTAGAGCTAACGATTCTGACGTCATCTAGATACGCAAAGACACTATGGTCTCCACCAAGTAGAGCATCTACTAATCTTTGTTGCGTAGCTGGCGCATTTGTCAAGCCGAAATGTGTGGTCTTAAAATGGAAGGTCCGACCCGCAACATAGAAGGTGGGCTTGTCTCTAGTATATTCGATACTTTTTTTTTTACGATATTGGAAGGCAAACAAGCAGACGGATTTCCTGATGTTAAGAAATTCACGCCGCCTAGAGACACCAAAGGTGGTAATGGTGCGTTGCAAACCTGAGGTCGGGATGTTAGGCCTCGAGCAAAAGTAAGTTTACCGGCTACCTTACCCTTCGAACCGGAACACGTCATGACGTTATGGCGGCAGAAATAGGCAAGGCGGTGGTACCAATCCGGGCGAGTCGCTGCTAAACTCTACCACCTAGTCAGATGTCACGGTGTTAGTGACGGTGGGCCTATGCTCGCCTTTTACGAGCTGCCTGGCAAGGAAGGCAGATGGTCTATTCTACAAAGGAGCCTGGACCAACACGGGGATTCTTCTTCTTTAGGTTTTGGCATTCACATTAGTATTTTGCCATTAGTCAAGTAGAAATTTGCATCAAATTTACCAAAATCGCCTAGTGAGATTTGGCGGCAACGAGGAGATACACCATACGTTAATATCTTCATGATTATTTTATTTGAACACTTTCACTAAACAACATTGTACAAAATGACACGAAAATTGACTAATTTGACTCAATATAAGTACGAAATGCAATAATTATGAAAAAACTTCGATCATTTTTTCTTTCGATAGCGCCAAAACTTCTGTTTATACGTTTAAAAAAACTTGTACAAACGCCTCCATTATTTTAATAAAATAAATACCCCCTGGACAAATTACACAAATTTTATATATTTTATATTAGCAAAACGTCAAAAATGTAATTGCATCTTTGTTCTTGCTTGTAGAATTGGTTGTGGTATCATGTACTAGTAGAAGATCCCAACCTACATCGACTTATACCGATCTGATAATAGAATAAAACATACTTTATAGTCAAGTAAGTATATTAGAGATCATATTACAAGTGGGTTGCCAAAACAAATCCTGGACCGAACATTTTTCATTATTTAAAAAAATGTTTTTCATGTTTCCAATTTTTTATCAGGCAACTCTATATATTAACATAAATTATAATAAAATTAGTAAAATTGTAATAAAACTGCACATATGGTGATATGTTTTTTTTTTATTTTTAGATTAAGTGAAAGTAACTAGCATCGGCAATTATTTGTTTATACCTGGCAATCCAAATATATAACAGGCGACCCAACTTCTGCAACTCCGTCTTATACCTACTTAAAGTCGGAATAAAACCGTAATATTGCATCAATTAGTAAATAAAAAAATATTTTAAAAAATAAAAAAAATGTCTAGGTTTTTTTAAGCAACCCATTTTTAATATATTTGCTGATATTCTAAATTTGCTATAAAACCGGTTTCATCCTATTGTAAGCTCGGTGTAGGTCGCTTACTTTGGATCTTAGACTATACGGTTTACTTAATGATACTCCTCTATGACCCTAAATTTCAGCACGAATCCTTCATATACCGTAAACGTGACTTCATGTAAACCTTTCACGTAATTGATTTGACGTGTTTCCTTTGCTTGTATGAGCCTATTATACTTAATCTCGATCTTGCGTGTCAGTTTGGGGATTGAAAAGGAAGAAAGATTTAACAATAAGTATATAACTCTATTTTTTGTAGGATCAAAAGACAAAGAAGTAAATGTATTTCATGATGATGAGAAATAAGCCTTACCTTGAACAGAATAGTAATTTTATACAGAGTAAGGGTTTAATAGCCAAATAAAAAAAAACTATAAAAACTTGGATAATCGAAGATCTGAAGTACCTGGTGACCTTGATTAGAAAACACATAAGACCTCAAATAAACTGTTAGAGATATTGACACGTGTGACTTGGCCATTGATTTGTACCCACTAATGTATGAAGAACGTTCAACGGTCAGTCATATAACCCTAACTATAATAATAAAGAAATCTCAGCAAGGGGAACCTTAGACTTGGCACAACTTAGTCTAGATTTCGTTACTTTTGAGAGATAAAGAAGCAGCTCCATCGAGACTTGGCTGATGCTTACAGTAATCCAAATAAAATTATTTAATTTGGAATTTTCCGCCAAAAAAATAAATACGACAAAACAGGCAAAATAATGCGCTATAAATGAATTGGACTTACCGGAAGCTAAAACTCCCAAATATATATTCCACACAACACACACCACTAGACTGTTTTATTATCACCAACAATACACACACTACTAAAAACTCAACATACGTTTAGCTTCGTAACCGAAGCATCATCAAGAAAATTTAGCTGCACTCCACGAAGGTCGTGCAGATACTTCCCCCTGTACAGACCGCTTAATTTTATTTAGATTTAAGTATGGATTTCCGTAAAGTAATGCCTTCTTCTGTCAATTTTAGTGTTTACAGTATGTTTTTGATGGGATGTTCTTTACACAAATGCTTATCCCCGTTGGTAATCGAATCCGAAACTCGTGTTTGATTATTGCTGTTAGGCGTGCATGCTAACCCCTCGACCACCGAATCGCTCAAAAGTAATTTAATGGAGTTTTGGCGCCATCGTGAATGAAGATGGTCGTAACTTTTTCACTATTACGAATTTCGTGTTTATATTGAGTGAAATTGGTTAATTTAGGTAGGAATTAGATTGATTTTGTTCAGTGAAAGTGCATATATGAATTAATCATGAAGAAATTAGTGTATCGTCTATTTCCTCGCTGTCATCATATCTCACTAGATGAGCTTGAGTAACTTAGCCACCGCTTTACTCAAGACCCTGACCTGACATGGCTTTATACATAGTGACTAATGACTGTATTAGAATTAATAACTAACTTGATATTGGCAAAGTAAATCGTGAAAAACGATCGAAAGCCATATATAAAAAAGAAAAAGAAGTAATTTAATAATTTAATGTTCTTCGTACTCTCGTAAAATATTGTGTTCGTTAAGCTAATGTTCTCATAACAAATGATGTACGAATATTACGAGTCGTTTGATCAAAAGCCTATGAAACCTTTTTAATCACGCAAATATTAACATATTATTCAAAGAAAGTATAGAAATAAATATTTGGAATTTTCCCTTGACGCTAATAATTGGGTATTTTCAAAGAAAAGTTAAAGAGCTTTTATAATTTTGTACATTTCTCTGATATTTCCTTTCTTACATGGGTTTCCTAAAGGAGTACTATGTAATTGGTCACAAAATCATGATATTTATTTAAACGCAGAACGTATTTACGTGATACTTATTTGATATTTACCTAATATTTATTTCACAGATTACGTGATCTCAAACACTTGCAACATCGAACTATCACAGAAGCTACTATAAGGAATGAACTGTACGATTTGCGGGGCTAGAGATACACTTTAGTCTCGGCGAGATCGCGTCGTTTCTCTTACGGCTATTATTAATAATCAATCCTTACCCAAAACTTGCTATCCAAGATTAATATTTTGATTCATTTTTATCGCTTGCCAATAACATATCTGTAGACATGATAAATATGGCAATTAGGAATAGGATAGGCCGGCAGATACGCAGCTATCTAGATTGCTTGAAATACATCTTTAGAAATACTTTATTGACATTGACCGTTAGACGATGCTTCTAGTTTCAAATCGCTAACTTTATGAAGTTAGGGTTGGCAGAGTTAGGCAGTGTAGATTCAGAAGCTTGACTCTACATGAGATCTGGAATCTTTTTCATAGGGCAAACCTTACCGTCTTGGCTGCATTTTACATTAAATGTTAATTAAATTAGGTAATTAAATTAAATAAGGTAGCCAGTAAACTTACTTTTGCTCAGTCCTCGGGTCGGCAACGCACCATTACCATCTTTGGTGTTTCTAGGTGGCGTAAATTTGTAACCATCAGAAAATGTATCTGCTTGTTTGCCTTCCAATGTCATAAATTATTAAAAGAACTGGTAATCGCAGTTCGAGATCAGACATAAGGAAACTTATACTGATTTCATTTATGCGTCTGGATCGTTTTTATTAATAAATTATGATAAGCATTACGAGTCGTTTTATAGATTTTCATATTTTTAGGTAAATTTTAATCGCTTCTGTGGTCTAGTGGTCCTGTAAGTTGGGGTTGACTGTTTGTGACACCGGGTTCAATTCCTATACCGTGCAACTCGAAGCGTTTTTTTTTCGAAATGTCTACTGTTGTGTACGTTTAATGACTTTTACAACGTCACCGGGCTAAGTGGCGAGCACAGTGCTCAGCTAGAAATTGAATTTTGGGTGGGGCCTGTGACCCCCCTCCCTAAGGGTGTCTCCTGTGTGACCGTACCTCGGCTTAGGGTGGGATCTTGGTTAGTTTCGAAAGAGGATATTGTGGCTGTGTTCCGCCCAGGGCGGAAAAAGGGTCTTCCCCGCCCCCGTCGGCGGCGGTGTCGCGTTTTGAATGTGTGTGTGTAGTGTGTGTGTGTGTTGTACGAGGCGTTGGCCTCGGTAATTGGGTCATCTGGCTCTAAGATCACGTGACGGGGCCTCCGGCGAAGCGGAGGTGGGTCCGTCTCGGGGACTTAGTTATTAGCTGCTGCCATCAGAGGATTCTGCAAAATAGGATCGAGAGAGTTCTTGGAAATGATTCGCTAGGCTAGGCAATTCCAAGTCTCTATGTAAGTCTACGTTGCGCACGTACCACGGTGCGCCGGTAGCTAGTCGTAAGAACTTGTTCTGAACAACTTGTAGGGGGTAAAGGATTGTCCTAGGTAGGTGGGCGAATGCTATCTCGAAGCGTGTATTTCGATGTTGCATGATGTTGGCAATAGATTTGCTATTTTTCACATTGTGGGTGTAAATAGATGTATTCGCCTAATTACGGGTACTTTTCACACATCTTTTTTTTTCGCAAAAATAACAAACAAATTGACTGATTTTCTAATTGTGTTATTCCGAAATTATCAAAAAATTAAAAAAACTTGACATATTTTACATTTCGATCAAACTTAAGGATTTTTAGGGGACCCTAAAGATTTCCTCAAAGAACAATGGCCAAATTTGTATAGGAGCTGGACCTGACTTTTTTTTGTCATGTCCCAAAAACTGCTATACTTAGATTGGTTTGTTTTTATGTAGTAAACACAATGCCGTTTAAAAATGACACCTAAATAGCCACAATTTTTCGTAATTACGTCAACTTCCTTTTGTGGTTAGAATCCACAATTACTTTTACGCGGTTGTGGCGTAGCATAAAAGTGTAATCAGCGATAAGCGAGAAAGGTAATTAGCGATCCCGTTATTATTTATTTCGATTTCCCTCAAAGAATTATTAAATAATAATAAAATCTGTCATCTGTCAAAGTGCACGTTACTCTTATCTGTCAATCAGACTCCAAAGTTCGATGTCAAAAAGGTTCGTCTGTCCAGCCGGCTCGTGGAGTTATAAGTAATATAGTAATTGAACTCAATCACAGTTGAAAAATAGAAAAACAAAAAAAAAAATTATAGTCTTTAATTACTAAGTAATTTCATACTAAAAATGAATAGTAAAAAGCTACAAAAATAAATAGAAAACTTTTTTGTGGCTACTTAAAAAAGCATTTCTTGTGTTTTTTAAAACCTTAAAAAATTAGGAAATTTTTGATATATAGGTCTTATTGGGACGCCATCGTTTCATGGTCAGGTACGATTTGACCATCCTTCTTTATATCAAAATCTATGCAAGCATTTTGATTATCGACGATCTCACATAAAATGAATTAATGGAAATACTTGAATAATTTAGAAATAAGAAAGAGAGAAAAGAAAATCCAGAATCTTGAGGAGAAGCAAAACAAAGAAAATCTGTTATAACCATGTCCGTAATTGTCCATAACATTTAATGTGTTGTCAAACAAGGGATAGTTTTTGTCCTTTAATGTTATCACAATTACAAGTATATAACACTTATGTACGGCAAATAAAAGACCAAATGTATAATACGGTTATTAGAATATACCATATAATAGGTGGCAACCATAACTGGTTTTTATTGCTTCCTATATAGGTAGGTAGGAGACGTACCAGTAAGTGATCAATACAACAGAAATTTCAAATTTACAGTTTCCGAGAAAGAAGCCGTACCTAATTGCCGGATACTAAAGCTTTGTGCCAAACCATAATAGATGGATACGTTTCAGGAGCAAATTAATTCTGTTCGGGAAAAAGCTAACAAAGGTTTTTCGTTTTAAATACAAAGATTTGTTGGGTACCTTATATTTTTTTAACTATTACTTTCCACGGAATAGAGCTGAGCACCTACTTTTTACGGTTCCGTAGCCATCATCATCATCAGCTGGAGGACGTTCAAAGAGCGTCACAAGTCACGATCACCAGCCGCTTGTATTTAGCGACTCCGCGCGACTTTGACCAGTTCATCAGTCCACCGGGTGGGAGGTCGTCCAACACGACGTCCTCCGGTGCGTGGCCGCCACTCAAGAACCTTTCTTCCCCAACGGTTGTCAGTTCTGTGAGCAATGTGGCCTGCCCATAGCCACTTCAGGTTGCTGCTGACTCTCTGGGCTATGTCGGTTACTCTCGTTCTCTTGTGGACCACCGAATTAGGGATCATATCACGCAGAGAAATACCGAGCATATAGTCCAGTAAAAAGTTAAATGAAACGATGACCTAATCAGTTTTGGCGCAATGAGTAAGAAAAAAAAATCTTCACAAGAAGTTCCTCTTCATTATTTTGTTATCTGCTTTAGTTTAGCTGCCAAAAAATAAAAATTAAATTTTCCTTATAATTAATTATAAAAACTTACCAGAATTATTACGGCCCTGTACCACGCAGCGCGCGCATCACTATAATATGTACTAACACTAACACATAATATGTAACACATATGTTTTCCTCTACAAATCATACAGCTGACTGAAAGTTGCAATAAAGTTTTTTATTTTTAATTTTTATTTTTTGCAGCTAAACTAAAGCAGATAACAAAAAAATTAAAAGGAACTTTTTTGTGTAGAATTTTTCTCCCTATAACTTTTACTGGAAACTTTTTTTTCTATTTCCTACCGTTATTTAGTTATTTTAAAAAAGGCGTTTTTCAACCCTTCCTTTTTTTTCGTCCCTTTCCCCTTAATTTTAATCAAAATTTCTTTCATAAAATCATTATTTAAGTATTAATGAACACATTTTTACTTATTGCGCCAAAACTGGTCAGATTATGGTTTCATTTAACTTTTTACTGGACTAACAGCTCTCTCCGTAGCACGCTGAGCGACTCTGAGCTTAGGTATTTAAGAGGCCAACATTTAACGGCCAAGTTTCAGTTCCATATGTCATCACCGGTAACACACACTGGTCGAAGACTTTCGACTTTAGGCTCTCCGGTAATTTGGATAAGAAGATACCCTTTAACTTCTCGAATGCTGCCCGTCCGAGTTGGATTCGGCGATCAACATCTTTCTTTTTTCCATAGCAAAAGGCTAAAACACGGAACCGTTATGGAGTCGTCAGTCTGTCTGTCCGTCCGTATACCTATCACGGCCACTTTTTCCCAAACTATAAGGCCCGTGCTGTTGAAACTTGGTAAATAGATATATTCTGTATACCGCATTAAATTTTTTTCACAAAAATAGAAAAAAAAATTTGGGGATTCCTCATACTTAGAACTAAAACTCAAAAATGTTTTTTCATCACATCCGTAAGGTCTTCGAAAATGATATTGAGGTTTTCCTGTCATATTTTTCGAAGTTGAAAAGTTGGCGCGAGTGACAATTCCAAAGTGGTAAAATGTGCCCCCCCCTCTGTGACTTCTAAAATAAGTGAACGATAAATCTCAAAAATATAGTATCTTCATGCCCATATCCCCGAAGAGGTAGGCAGAGGCACAATCAGGGCACCTACGACTAACTGAAGACACTAAGTCGTACAATGTGGCAAGCCTATCGCCAACCGGGGCACATATCCAATCCCGAGCAACATTTTTTTTATTAGAAAGTTGGAAAAACCAAATTTTCTTTTTGTTGCCAAACAAATTGAACCGACTCGAGAATCGTACCCGGGACCTCTTTCAGTCAAGTCCAATACTCAAAAATATATATTATATATATTACAATGTAAGCTTCCACCGAATACTGGTTTGAACGAAATCTAATGAGAAGTTTTTTTTGTAGGTACTGTAACACCAACAATTAAAATAGTTGTACTTAACTGTTAAGAGAGGGTGCAGCATAATTTAGAATTAAGCAATGTACAGAAGTGACATAAAGCATAACCACTACAAAGTATATATGAACTACTATATATTGTCTACTACATATTACTATATATTGTCCGCAAAATCTTTCATATCATGATTGTTATAGCTGTTACTACTTTTTTCTCGGGGCTACGACGCTTTCATTGTATGTTAATTTTGCGTTGCCACCTGCGACTAAGGACTTAATTTGGTTTACCAATTCCACTTAAAAGTGGTCCATGGCAATTTTAATATTCGGGACTCAAGTTTGTAACTCACCGGTAATATTCTGGGTGTTTATAAATAGTGCGTATTTCGTAGCAATAGAAAGTTTGCCTTTTGCCTTACTTTTTTTAACTTCCTTTAATTTATTTTTTACTCTTGACAAAAAAGAGGGGTTCTTTTATTTTGGCGATTAATTTTTGAACGGATGAACCGATTTCAATCCGGGTTCTTTTTTTTAAAGCTGACGTGGTCGAGATGATGAGATTCTTGGTTTCATTTCAGGTTTTGTTGGAGTTTCTTTCATCCCATGTTATGGTCCCTTGCGGGCTGATTTTTTTTAAATAGCCTTTGTTTGAACTAGGATCTTTAGCTATATGCAAAACAAATTTGTTTAGCAATAAAAGGGCAAAGACAGAAAAACTTTCGCATTTATTATATTACTAGCTTACCAAATTATATTTTTTATAAACTATAGTCTACTTGTTATCTATAAACTATATCCCTGTAAAGTTTCATCTAAATCCGTTTATCCATAAACTATGTTTAAGAGTAACGAACATACATCCATCCTCACAAACTTTCTGTAGAACTAATTAGAATCTTCAGAGTTCAAAAGAAGTGTATAAGAGCAATATGTAGTGTTAATCAGTTGAATTCATGCAAGCCACTTTTTAAGTCTATTAAAATATTACCTTTACCATGTTTATATATTTTGGCTGTATGTGTATTTGTAAAAAAACATCATCATTTGTTTCAAACAAATGCTGAGGTCTTAGGTTTATCACATTTTAGAAATAGTGAGAAACTCCATGTGCCTAACCAAAAACTCAATATTTGCAAAACTAATATATATTGCATGTCCATTCGTATATACAACCAGATTCCTGATAATCTTAAATCATTGCCATTAAAAAGATTTCAAAAGAAGTTATTTGACTTGTTGTTAGATAAGACATATTATAGTGTTAAAGATTTTCTTGCAGACAAGCTTAAATAATATAAATTTTGTAATAATAATAATAATAACTTATTATAATTTCAGAAACCGGGCTATGTTTGATGGTACTACAAGGAAATAGATTATACTACTGGCTGCCAAGGGAATTTGTTTCGCCGTTTCTTCTCCCGACTGGCTAGGTTTGGAAACGGTGGTAGTTTACGGTAGACAGGGCTAAATTTATTATCATTTTAAATTTTTTTGTAAGTTATAACTCAAATTATAATAAGAATAAAACTATTTGTTCGAATGAATATTAAAACATTGTGTATATAGTTAGTTATTTTATACTTATAAAAATATTAAATTATTTGCACACCACAATGTGGTAGAATATGTTGGAAAGCTTAAATAATTTTGTAACAACCTTAACACACATATTCCGCAAATAAATATATTTTCTTTTCTTTTCTTTCTTTCTTTCGCATTTATAATATTACTAAAGGATTTAAGGTGCCACAATGGCATTAGAAAGCCGAAGCGTGGTGGGCATAAGCACTGTGTAGATTATGTAAAAAATATTTTAAAAAAATCTAATTTTAAAAATTTTTTTTTGCAATTAGTTTATGTTAGATTAGCCGTAAAGTAGAGCCTATGGGATAGGATTTACTAGGCTTACTTTGCGGTGCTATTAGTAGAAGTAGGGTTGCTAACAGCGACAACATATAGTAATGTTTTTATTTTTGTAGGATAGCAAACATTTTTTTTGCGGTTAGATTTTTTAAATATTTTTACATAGGCTACACATTTATACTTTGTACAGACAGTGCGTAAGGCCACCACGCTCCGGCTTATATAGTACTAGCGGCCCGCTCCGGCTTTGCAAGGTAATGAAATATGCATGTAAACCTTCCTCTTCAATCACTTTGTCTATTTGAAAAAACCGCATCAAAATTCGTTGCGTAGTTTTAAAGATTTAAGCATACAAAGGGACATAGGGACAGAGGGAACTATTTATGAGTATTTATAAATGTAGTGACAGTGATTATGTACAAACTTGTAAGTTGTAACAGTCAATATATAAGTACGAAACCTAGTTTCACTAGACTCAACTATCTAATTAGCCATTTAGTGAAAGTACTTTACTTCCACAACAATCCTGAACAGGTAGATTAGTTGACTGACCTCTTACAAAGTTGGATCCGTAGTTCACTGGATAGATCTTAAGCATACTCGTCCACAAGTTTCTCAGTTGAGTCAGAAATTTGTAATCACTGGGACTTCGTGTAAAACTTTTCTTACCGCCAAATCCCTCACCTTATGCTAGCAATCCACTTCCATACATTTTACGATACTTTGATAACTTTCGCATTTTGTAATGAATTTTAGTTAAAAACCTCTAGTTTTTAGATGGTTGTTACAAGGAGTTCCACGAAAATCCAGGCTAAAGTCAAAACAAAGTCTGAAACTTCCCCCTAAAGATGTATATGTCTCATAGTGCGATTAAATGGGAAAGACGGTACGTAATAAATTGATAGGACTTGCTAGAATTCAGATCCCACATATATCCCTATTTTTTTTCCATTTTTATTAACCTTATCACATTTGAAGTTTCGTCTTATTACACGTATACACTGATGCTTTTTAAATTTATACTTAAACGACATTCGAAGGTCTTCCAGCAGAGGTAACCAGAATAAATACTGATCTCAAAAATGTATTGGATTGGTCTACCCGCTTCTGGTTTAGCTTTAATCTAGAAAAGTCTCAAGTTATAATTATCGACATTCCAGGTCTAACAGCTGGAGTTGATTAGAGCTTTCTTCCCTCTGTATTCCTAGGTACAATACCAATTATTACTATCATAACACAGATTAAAAATTTTGGTGTTTTTTGGATAGTACATTGAATTGATTGTTCACGTAAAGGAAATTAGCAGAATAAATTATGCTGCTGCTAGTTTTTTAAATAGACTTCGTGATTTTCTTTCAATTGGTTCTAAAGTCACACTAGCATAATCACTTCTTTTCCCGATGCTAGACTATGCTAATACAAGTTTTTTAAATTCAACTGAAAATCAACTTGATAATCTTGAGCGTCTTCAAAACTTTGCTGTACGGTTCATACATGGAGTAGCGTAAGCTTAAGTGGTAACTATTTGTTTTCGCAAAATATTCATACTTTGAACCTCCTTTTCAACATATTTTTTAACTCTTACGCTCCTGGACAGATTTAACTTTTTAAATGAAGGCCATTGTTCCCAACGCCCTGCTAAAATGGACTCTTATAAAAATTCCAGAGCTTAATATAAAATTTTGTAAGACTTCCTTTACAGTACAAGCTACAAAGCTTTGGAACGCTCTGTCTAGAACAATAAGGCAGGCAAAAAGTAGAAATGTTTTTAAAAAAATAGGAAAGGAGTTTTACCTTAAGTCATTGCAGTCGTAACTTGAGCATCGGGGAATGTTTTTGCTGTCAGGATCTAAATTATAGTAAATCTTTGTCATAATGTATATCGTTTGATATATATTTATTTACTTATGAAATAGTGGAAGTCTACTTTTGCAGTTTTACTAAGTTATTTAAATAAAAATAAAAATTGTCGCCTCTGTGGTCTCGCGGTTTAGTTGTTGGACTTGACTGCACGAGGTCCCGGGATTGAATCCTGGTTTCGGCAACAAAAAGAAAATTGGTTTTCCCAATTATCTATTAAAAAAATACGTTGCTCGGGGTTGGATTTATGCTCGGTTGGCGATAGGCTTGCCACCTATCACATTGTGGGACTTAGTGTCTTCGGCTAGTCGTGGGTGCCCTGGTTGTGCCCCTGCCTACCTCTTCGGGAAGATACTAAGTTAATTACTATGACAGTAAGTTCTTTTCTTGGAGGACCCCAAATTATGATGATTTAAAAACGTCAATGTAGGTAACTTGTTCCAGAATGGTACAGTATAAGACAAAAGTGTTTACAGGACCGTATAGAAATTAACACTAGCCTTTGTGGAAGTGATATGGCACAGTATAAGACAAAAGTGTTTACAGAACCATACAGAAATTAATAATACGAAGCCTTTGTGGAAGTGATATAGCACAGTATAAGACAAAAGTGTTTGCAGAACCGTACAGAAAATAACATTAGAAAGCCTTTGTGGAAGTGATATAGCATAGTATAAGACAAAAGTGTTTACAGAACTGTACAGAAATTAACACTACCAAGCCTTTGTGGAAGTGATAAGGACAGTATAAGACAAAAGTGTTTACAGAACCGTACAGAAAATAACATTAGAAAGCCTTTGTGGAAGTGATATGGCATAGTATAAGACAAAAGTGTTTACAGAACCGAACATGAAATTAACACTACCAAGTCTTTGTAGAAGTAATATTCAGAGTATTGACGCAATGTTCACAAATGGAACTTAGCAGTGGATATTATCCAAATAGCTCCTTTGAGTATTCCCATAAAAGATGATCCTCTTAGTTAATCTCTATTCAAAAGCAAAAGAAAAACCTATTAGAAATGGTTTGGTCACCGATAATTGGGTTCGCCATAATGATCCTCACTGCTATAAGTAGCACAGTAAATAAACGAAATAACTGATCTTTGTACAATATTTTTGAAGTACTGTAAGGGGCCAGATATTTAGTTCACTTACTGTACAAGTGTATAGTAATACTATTTAAATAATGTGCTTCGGCCATATTCGTCAAGCTTCGGAAATCCGAATATATTTTAAAGATATCTATATAGAGCTGTCATTACATAACTAATCATTTCGCTTAAATTTAGATTAGGTCAGGCAATTTAAAAATAAAAGTATAAAGTGTAAAAAATTAAAAAGTGTAAAGCTGAAGCGCATTATTTAAATAGTAGAATATACGATGTTTGGTATAAGGTATGAGTGTGAGTTTTTGGTATTTATATAAGATACCCATAACATTGATTAATTTTAGTTACCTATCCAAAATTTACACAGCAAGTATAACATTTTCACGGCAACTCACATTTGAAGTCAAATTCGTAGTGCAGGAATACTCAAATTTTAAAAAAACGACGGGTTGAAATCCAGGAGTGCCGGCAGAAGTGAAAACTTGAATGTTAACATTGTGCATTTTTTAATATTTTTCTTTTGAAATAGTTATTAAATAATTTTGCACGAATTGCTTTAATTATCAGTATGTGGTAGAATACAATATTCATTTATTGCGCTATCGTACACAAACATGACAACACGAACTTTCAAGCAAGCGCCTGCGTCGTCTTACGAATTTGAACGTGTCCGGACGTGAGTTTAGAAGTTTTTACCAATTCAAAAAAAAGTACGCAACGCCGCTAAAGAAGTTTTCACTTCGAAAATATTAACAATACCATGTATGTGACAACATGCTAGTATAGTAAGTGCAAAGAACCGACTCCATTTTTATTCCTATCAATCATGACCTAACTACAAAAGAAGTATCGTCAAAATCCATTCCAAACCATCCATCATCATTAAAAAATAT
>NJDD01003321.1:8287-18673 GCA_002245505.1 Calephelis nemesis | reverse complement strand
GATTGTTACGTGGTTAAACGGCCAAAAAACTACGATATTTCTATTTTAGATCGGAGTTGGACAACTGAAAAACTAGAAAATATTTATTTTCAATTTTCTAATAAAAATAATATTGCTCGGGGTGGAGATGTGCCCGGTTGGCGATAGCCTTGCCACCTATTATATTGTGAGACTTAGTGTCTTCGGCTAGTTGTAGCTGCCCTGGTTATGCTTCTGCCTACTGCTTCGGAGATATATTGGCGTGAAGATACATTTTTTCTTTGTTTCTAAATCATCATTATAACGTTAAGCTCGGTTGCTCCACAGAATTACAATACACAACAATTCTGCTATAATGACCAAAAAACACGTGGTGAACCCTTGATAATTTAAAAAAATAACATAATAAAAACATAATAATAATGATAAATTAATAAAGATGAAATGAAGAAGAATTAATGAAGAAGAAAGAACCACGTGTAAAAATATACATCTACATCATACAATCTGTAGAAGGGTCGATTCTGTACATTGAAAATATTGAAAAAATGAATAGCAGGGGGTGTTACTGGATCGATACCAAACCCAAATACGTGATTAAAAAAATTTTTGTCTGTCTGTATGTTCAGACATCACGTGAAAACTAACAGTTCGATTTCTATGAAACTTGGTATAATTATACCTTATTATCCTGGGCATGAAATGGGATACTTTTTATCCGGGAAAAATACGTAGAAAAAAATCTTAATTTTTCAGTTTTATCACGCGAAGACCGACACCCGAGCGGACGGAGTCGCGGGCGGAAGCTAGTTACAAATATAACTTTAGACGCCGTTTTCTCGAAATCAACTTTATGCAGTTGGTACATTTTAGCATAACTCGGTCTTTTAAATATCAGCGGTTACACACGCTTTTTCCATAGCGCTACTAGGTATTAGAGAAAAAAGATTATAAAAAGCTTTGGCTATAATAAACATTTTTTGCTCCCTTGCGCCGTTTTTTCACACTTCACAGCGTATTTCACTGGATGGTGATGTGAATTTCATTATTCCTATCAAAAATCACTCAGCGCAGATAAAAAAGTTTTCACTTCAAAAAATCTTAAATGAGAGAATTGTATTTAAATTTCTTGTGTAGCAAAAAATAATACTTGTAAAGAGAACAGTAATTAAGAAGCTACGGATAGCGATTTTGTTTTTTCCTGTTCAAAGATATATTATCCTTTTCTTAAAAAGATAAGCCGGTTTAGGAAACGGTGGCCATTAGTCATAAAGACAACGGATAAGCTGCCACCGGCCAGCTTTCCTTTGAGTATGATGCACAGACACTACATATTTTCTAGCTTGGGTTTTATATTTACACAAAGTTTTATTAAATTGCGCAACCAATGGCTGTATTAATTCCTAGTGTCACAGTGTGGTCTAGTGGTCCGGTGTTGGTGTCTCCGGTGTTGGTGTCGACTACAAAGGTTCCGGGTTCGATTCCCGGGTTGGGCGACAAGACAGAAAATTTGGATTTTCCACGGTTCAGGTGTTGAACTTGACTGCATGATGTCCTGGGTTCGAATCCTGGGTCGGGCAACAAAACGAAAACTTGGGTGTTCTAATTTTCTTATAAAAAAATGTTGCTCGGGATTGGACATGTGCCCGGTTGGCGGTAGGCTTGCCACCTATCACATTGTGGGACTTGGTTCTTATAGTCGTGTGTACTTTGGTTGTGCCTCTGCCTACTCCTTCGGGGATATGGCCGTGATGATAATATGTTCCACGCTGTCAAAGTTGCGAGTAAGCACTTAGTCTAATATAAAAGTGGAAAATGTATGCTTTCGTTGTTCTAGTAACCTTTGCCCTGCCACTCTGTTATCAACAAACGAATCACCTAATAACTGGTATTCATCACTGCGGAACTCCCGTAACACGAATATTTTGACACTGATGGCTGCCGTTCTTAGATATTATCAATAGCACGTTATGAATGTTCGGAAATTTAAACATTGATTAAAAGTAAAAGTATCTCCACACCCGTATCCTTGGAGATTTGGGCAGTTTCAGTTTAAACGACTATCCTAAGACATTACGTCCCACAATGAAATAGGTGATTAACCTATCGCCAAATGAGCACACATCAAATCCCGGGCAACTTTGTTTCTATTAGAATATTGAAGAACCATTTCCTTATCGTTTCCGACCGAGGATCAAACCTGGGTCCTTATGAAGCCAAGTGCAACACTGGAATGTTAGAACACACAGGCGACTCTTGACTTGATTAAAAAATTGAAATATGAAAATTGTCTTTTGCCTCCTCATGTATAAAAAAAATAAAAGAACTCAACCTACAGGAAAAGCTAAGAACCATCTCGCCAGTATCAAGATAAAGGATCTAAGTCTCAGATTTTAATAAGACATGCATATAAAAATTTTATCTAAACTTTAATATTTGCTAACTTTGCAAAAAAAAAAAAAAATAGTACGTCACGTCAGCTTTCAAAAAACTAATCTGAAGCAAAAGCTATTCAAGATTTCCTCGTATTATTCCTCAAACTTACCTATAACACGCAACATTTTTTTGGTCAAAAATAAAGATTTCAAACGTGCTTTTTTCATTCATGGCCAACATTTTACATACTGAAACATAGAAACTTGCCGACTTTTATTTTTGTACCGGTGGCTGTAGTTTGCCTCAAGAGAAAAATTCCGGCGAATTACAGTTTGTATATTTATAAAGTAAAAATGTATGGACTACTTCTATACCTCTATTTCATATAAATTTTGAAATCAAAACTTCTTTAGCGGCGTTGCGCACTTTTTTCGGAATGGGTAAAAACTTCTAAACTCGCGTCAGGACACGTAACCTGAAATTTCGTAAGACGAAAATTCTTAAGACGGCGCAGAGCGCTTGCGCGAACGTTCGTGTTGTCATGTTTGTGTACGATCGCGCAATAAAATAATACTGTAGTCCACCACATAAATGATAGGACTTTCATACTGATAAGTAAAGCAATCCGTAAAAAATAATTTCCTAAACATTCCAAAATATCAAAAATGCACAACGTTAATATTCAAGTTTTCACTTTTGCCGGCACTGCCGGAGTGCAAACCGTCGTTTTTTTATGTATTCATTATATGTTAAATGTTGCTAAGATATATTTTAAGGCTAAGACGACCACATAAGGTTTACCTTATAAAAAAAATCAGATCTCATGTAGAGACAAATTTCTGAATCTACACGGTCTAACTCTACCCACTCTAACAAAATTCTACATATCAGTAAGAATATAGGTATGTAGGTCTGAGACTTTATTAATTCTAATACCTTTTTTAGGTTGAAACATTAATATCGTATGCTAAAATCCTATTAATATTATAAATGCGAAAGTTTGTATGTATGGATGTATAGATGTTTGTTACTCTTTCACGCAAAAACTACAAAGCCGATTACGATGAAATTTGGTACGTAGGTAGCTGAAGACCCAGCATAACATATAGGCTTCTTTTTATCTCGGAGTTCCCGCGGGATTGGGACTTACGCGGGTGAAACCGCGGGGCGCAGCTAGTACCATAATAATATAATTTATCTACTTTTAAGTTAGATCAATTTGCGTTATTTGTTGAAAGTTATTATTTTTTTATATTTTCTGCTCTCTGGAACAAAGAAGTCAGCGATTATGGGAATGGATTATTACTTTATATTGGAGTGCATGTCGGTTCAATTAGTCGTAATTGTTTATTTATTGTCGACCTCGATTGGCGCTGGAGGAACGGTTATGATCCCTTATGGCAGCCATAGCACTTTACTACAAGGCTAGGTCACAATAACTTTATGTTCACGAGCATCTTGTTCTATTTAAAGTTAGGTCAATTTAATCAATCACATTACAATTACAATACCTGTCAAAATAAAACTTAAAAATATGAATATAAATATGGTGTCATGGGACACCAGGTGGAAACGAATTTCCTTCGGCTAATATATGCTATGCATTGGCGGGGTGGAGTGGTAATAGAGAGAAAATGTATGAGAGAACGAAAAGAACGA
Source organism: Calephelis nemesis (assembly GCA_002245505.1). Lineage (NCBI taxonomy): Eukaryota > Metazoa > Arthropoda > Insecta > Lepidoptera > Riodinidae > Calephelis > Calephelis nemesis. Next base: position 14,659 of record NJDD01003321.1, on the reverse strand, counting down.
GGGAGAAAGAGAAAGGTATTATACACTACTCGCTTTTACCACTGTCGCACCTGCGTACGTTCCATTTAACGGTTATATTCCACGGACTTTTTCTTACGGTTCTAGTATTACATTTTTTTCAGTTCGGTCACACAGCAACTGTCGCGCCTGCGCACGTCTCTATTAACGGTTTTATTCCTCTGACTTTTTCGTATGGTTTTTAATATCACATGTTTTTCATTTCGGTCGCGCACCAAAAATTTCTATCTCCTCCAAGCTTGCCGTAAGGAACTTTGTTCCAAAAATGCATTATTTTTACATTAGTACAATAAATACGTATTATCATAAACGTAAAGCAAAAACTTTGGACACCTTTTTACAAAATTGCGCGGATGGAGGAGATTTGCCACACTTATAGTATTAATATAATATATGATGAAAATATTTTTCAATAATAATGCTTATAAAAACCATTAAATAAAAAAAATAAAATATTACACATACTACCAAGCATTTGACACACACAAGCAAATGTATTGATAATGATAAAAGATCACAGATGGCTACATTTATAAAGTTTGGAAGTAATTGGTCTTGATAAATGAAGATGCCGTTTTTATCAAAAATAATTTATATTGAATAACTTGTTTTTAAAATTATGGTTCATTATGGTTGAATTTCGACCAATGGGCGAATAAAATTGGAAGCTTAAAAGTCTGTAATACTAATTTTGAACAATGAAATAATATTACTGAATTAAAATATACTATTACTGTCATATTTCGTTAAAATGTCAAATGTGATCTATTACATTGGCCAAACTCTAATTATACTTTTGTTTTTCTTACTGATTTTAGGCATTTTAAGTTAGCGCTAAAAGCTGAACATATTCAGACTCAGACTCAGACCTCAGAGTTATAATTGATGTGTGTTGGTTTTCTATGTTGAGATATCATGAAAATATTTACTTGTTCAATCCTTTTATGGAGCAAGATATGCATGATTTTTCCCGACACCATTCGTTCTAATTAAAAAGTAAAATAGCATATCTCTTTTTGTTCAATGCATGTAAAAATGGACGCTTTGTAACATACTAGGTGTAATAATTTGATTAAAAGTCGGAATTTCAAGTTGAAATCCCAGTTATAGTATATGTACTCGTAGTAGGTATATTATGCATAGTAGGCAGAGGTATTACCAGGCCACACATGACGAGCCTCTCTGCTTGTACTTAGTTCCACAATGTGACTGGTGGTAAACCTATCGGCAACCAAGCATTTCTCACATCCCGGGCAAAGTAGTTTTAATTACAAAATTGAAAAAAAAATACTATATATATAAAATAGAAGTAGTTTTTTCCCCGACCCAGGAATCGATACAAGATTTATCTAGAGACTTTACACAGTCGAGGTCAGCACTACTACTACTAGACCACAGACATACTAGACCACAGACAGTATGATATACGCACGTATATGTTTCTCTGTTATAAAAAAAAAGTCAGGAGCAAAATGAGAAATGTTAAAACTAATCTACGCTTGACCGAACGAACACTACTTCAAGTATTTACCACAACGTACAAACGTACATTTGTGAATGTTTATCAGATATTACTCTCAGTCAGTCAATGTGTTTATATACACATTATATATTGGCTTCTGACCACCGGTTGAATGTTTGGTTAACTTTTTAACCACCTGCATTTTTGTAGACAAAGAAAAATTGACTTGATTTATATTTTCCCGGCTGCAAGGGTTACGGACATTGTCATGAGTGTACGCAAAATCTTTTGTTTTCGGATATGTAAACACGTCTGAATAACAATAGGTATTTGGCCCCTTTAAATACTTTTTAGTGTTATACTAAAAGTGCTTTCAAGAAAGCGGATATTTATGTATTTAACACTTTGTTGCACACAAAATTATCATTCAACAAGAAAAAGAGCAGCAAAAATAGATAAAAGGCGACCTTATCTATGACTGCAGTTATTTTTAGCTAAACCAAAAGATGAAGCTATGAAAATGAAATAAGGCGTGTAAAAAACAATTATCAAATAAATAAAATATAAATAGAATAAACGTGAATGTAAAAATAAAATGTGAAAACAGAAAATCTTAATTTCTGAAAAATAGTATTTTTCTAGATGGACCATATTGTCATAATACGGCAGAATTCTCGGCACAAAAAAACAAATCCAAATGATTCGATTTGTGAAAAACAAAAGTTGTGAGTGGTTAGTGACAGGAACAAATATGTTGGTAATAGAATCAAGATGCTGGACGAGAGAGGTCAGGAAATTGGAAATGGCATTTTGAACCTCTTCAATAAAGCGACATCGAAACTTCATTTATTGAATGTTTTGCTAACTTTCACATACAAACTTGTTTTCCGGATTTGATTTTTAGGGGACTAGTTTTAGGGAAAAACCATAACCTGGTCTAACTCATCTATTATTATTCTTAACTACCTGCCTGTTTTGTTTATATTATTGTCATACATTAGGATGCTGTTGAGACAGGATTTGTTTATGTATTTGTTATTTGTTTTTTTGCAATGTTTGATACTGGGTGTTTTCAAAGGTTGTAACATTTTTTTAACTATCGTATGTGCTTGTGAAAAATTATTATAATGTATTTTAACTGTTGACGTATTTCAAGTGTAACGAATGTACCTACGAAATATAGACATTGAATTGAATTGAATTGATACATCGCTTCGGTAGCCTAGCGGTCCTGAGTTTTTTGAAGTGAAAACTTCTTTAGGCGTTGAGTACATTTTTGGAATGCGTAAATACTTCTAAACTCGCGTCAGGACACGTGACCTGATCGAAAATTCGTAAGACGGAGAAGCGCGCTTGAGTGATTGTTGATGTTGTCATGTTTGTGTACGATAGCGCAATAAATGAATATTGTATTCTACCACATAAATGATAGTACTTTCATACTGACAATTAAAGCAATTCGTGCAAAATTATTCCCTAACCATTCCAAAATATCAAAAATATACAACGTTAATATTCAAGTTTTCACATCTGCCGGCACACTCGGAGTGCAACCCATCATTTTTTTTTTGAATTGATAAGGGTGAGGCCCCATTAGTGCGTTGCCTCGTTCGGAGGGTAAGGGAGCCGGTAAACTTACTTTTACTCGAGGCCTAACATCCGGCCTCAGGTTGGCAACGCACCATTACCACCTTTAGTGTCTCTAGGCGACGTGAAGTTCTTACCATCAGGGAATCCGTCTGCTTGTTTGCCTTCCACTGTCATAAAAACTTAACGTTTTCCGTGATTGGCTATGTGACTGGATGGCGATACGCTTGCCACCTTGATTGAGGGACTTAGCTCTGGTAGTTTAGTTTTTAGTTTTAGCTAGGATTAAACCAAATCACATGGGCAAATATTAAAGCATCATCCAGACAGTTGTAATCACGTCCAATCATGTATTCCACAAGGTGACCTTGATATAATTACTATTTACAGACATTTTTCACACAGACTATGAATATTGATTCTTGACCGCCTCGTTGGTCGAGGTGATAGCGTACACGCCTAACTACACCGACCAACTTCTAGGCTTGGGTTCGATTCCCGATTGCTTACTTTGGAGTTAGATTAGTATATGTTGGTATAAACAAATATTGTTGTAACAACTTCTTACATATATTTATATATATTATTATAGCAAATATATATATATTTTATTTCATATATCTGTAGGCGCCCTAGTTGTAACTCTACATATTGATCCGAGGATACGAGCGTAAAGATACTTTTAGTGGTTTTTACGTAAATAAACATTTCGAATAAATTAAATATGTATAACTTTTAAGTGTTTGTCAATGCTGTGGTTTAATGTATACAAGCGGCGCGCTATGATGGTCAGTTTGAAGTTTGTATTACCGAAGTAAATATTTATATTTTAGTTTATTTTAATCTTTCGCCTCTGTCGTCTAGCGGTTAAGGTGTTGGTTTTGACTGCATGAGGTCCCGAGTCTGAATTCCGGGTAAGGTATCAAAAAGAAAATTTGGTTTATACAATTTTCGAATAAAAAAAATGTTGCTCGGGATTGGATATGTGCCCAGTTAGAGGTAGGCTTGCCACCTATCACATAGTGGGACTTTATGTCTTCGGCTTGTCGTGCGTGCTCTAGTTGTGCCTCTGCCTACCTTTTCGGAGATATGGGCGTGAAGATGTTTTTTTAACTTAACCTTTTTAGTTTATTATTACTTGCTGTATCAGTTTAAAATACAAAAACTTATGAATTCGGCTTGGATTTGGTATAAATTTGTCGATAATTTAAAGGAAAATTGTGTAAGGCTTATTATAAGGTCTCGGAGTATTCAGAAGAGGAACATGTTTCGGGATAGAGTTTTCAATCACGCACTACAATTTGTCATATTATTTGTTACGATTTTTCTGTAATAATGCTGTAATTTTATATTTTTTTCTGGTTTGTAATGTTACTATTAGTATTGAAAAAAGACGAGCCCGTCGAGTTTCTTTTGCCGTATCTTTTCAGTGTGTAGCCGCGATTCCGATCTGGTGGTAGTTTATAAAAATTTAGACGCGCACTAGTACTTCTTGTATGGTCCATGTGAATAAAGTTTTGTCTTATTTTGATTCTGATAATAAATGGACATTCCCAACACTATTGTAATAAGAAACAAGCATTTTTTTGTTTTTTACTATTGTAATGTGTCATACCGGCTCGGGCCATCATAACTGCCACTACCATCAGTTGAAATGTATTGATGTTTACTTTCTCAAATTTTAAGAAAACGTATTTTGCAAGTTATCGCACATATGTCAAGGTTTACGTCTGATTTTTTAAATTTAATTAAAAAATCTTTGCTTTTGCTCAAATGGAAATCACAAATTACAAAAGTCTGTAGAAGAAATAAGGATCTTTTTGCTTTAAAATACCGTGGCAAGGAGTGTCAAGAAAAAGCAAGAGAAAATTCAGTTACAAAAAATAACATCTGGTTAGATAAGTGACCGGTTGGCGATAGGCAATGTCACCTATCACATTGTGGGACTTAGTAGCTTCGGATAGTCGTGGATGGCCTAGTTGTCCCTTGGCCTACCCCTACGGGGATATGGGCGTGAACAATAACATCCGTTTGCCAAAAATACAACTCTGCCTTATTTATATTGTGACTAGATAAAGATGATATAGTTTCCAATTAGCTCTATTTTGTATTATCAACAAGAAATTAAATTCTAAATAATTGTTACAAGGAAATAAATTCTATATAATTGCCAGATGTTAAACATTATTTAAAAAAAACTTGTAAATTGTCTGCAAAATTTAGCACATACCTAAATCTCAGCCCCATTTCAATGATTTTAGATCAGACCACATTATTAGATTATGTTGCTCTTGAAATACAAGTGTACAAAAGAAGCAGTGGACATGACATAATAACGAAATTCTATATACCTACCTACGTCCCTTGTGTTAAAAATTATTAAAAAAGTAAAATAATAGCAATAACTGTAACTAGTCAGCAAAATTTGGCACAAACCTAAATCTTAGCCCCATTTCAGTGATTTTGGATCAGACCACATTATTAGATTATGTTGCTCTGGAAATACAAGTGTCAAAAAGATTTATGCGTTACACGCGGAACATCATAAAATGTTTATGAATGCCCTGGAAGATTACGAATTGTTTACTTCAGGGAAAATAGATTACGTACACGCACACGCACATACATGCAAATGTTTTTTGGGTTTAATAAAAGTAGTTTTTTTATTTTGTATATATGACCATTCCCATTATCACCCATTATTATTTGTATCTATCGCCTATGTGGTCTAGTGTTTCAGCATCGGACATGACTTCTTGAGGTCCCGGGTTCGGTCCCCGAAACGGGCGAGACTAAAATAGTAGAAAATTTATTTTCCATTTTTTAATAAATTAAACTAAATTCGATAGACTTGCCATCTATCACATTGAGACTTTGTGTCTTTGGTTAGTCGTGGATGCACTGGTTATGCCTCTACTAACCTCTTCGGGGATATGGCGAAAAGTTATTTTTTTTACTGCATATGACCTAAATTGTTTTTTAATGTCTAATTAGCCTATGCTTTCAAATCGATTCCATTTCGAAAAATAACAAACACAGCAAATCATACAAGTCAATGGAACTGTAGGTAGTTCCATCTGGATTTGTTTGTACGGAATTAGTTTGAATTTCCTGTGGGCGAAATTCCGTTTCCATATGTTTTGTTACGAAATGGAATTCCGTAACAAAATCCCGTATAATATATATGCGGGCCTTGTAGGGATTCCACACGGGGTGAACATTGGTTTGCATACGTGTGGAACGTAGATTTAAAACATTTTTCATTACTCCCCCGTGTTGGTCCGGGCTTCTTTGCAGAATAGACC
>NJDD01003320.1:90720-116788 GCA_002245505.1 Calephelis nemesis | reverse complement strand
TGCGACGGAACCCGACGCGGGGGCACGCGCGTTTCCCGCCAGCGATAACACGCACGGACTTCTTAAATCGGTAACGATAGTTGACACGGGTCTCACGACCGCCAATATCAAGGACAATGTCTTTCGACACAGAAAGGATAATTGTGGTAATGTCACTCTGCTATATGGGACTTAAATATAATAATTCAATCTCCGCGACAGGTTCGAGTTCCCACGAGTCCTCCCATGTGTATCCACGACGTATACCTATCACCGCTTAAAGCAGTTTCAGGCCTAAACAGTGGCAACAGCCAATACTTCTCTCGTCACACCGCAGGCATATCTTGAACGCGGTACGACGGTAAAGGTCCAATTATCGCGACGAAATTTGACAAGCGGGTAGTATATGAATAGGGAGTTCATAGGCTTAATCACATTTTGATATCTAAACAAGTTTCTAAAACTGGAAAACCAATGAATTTTCGAGAAGACAAAACCAGAAATAAGTATAGGAAGTTGAGTATAATAATTAAAAATTTCTCACTTGAACAATTAGTACGGTGATCATCAGATGGACAGGAATAAGCAGCATATGTGACATTAAACCCTTCCATCGCATATGCATCATCAGAAAAAAAATGAAGAAGCACACTCCCCGACCGCGCTATGACTTGTCGCGTCCAATTTGAGTCTTCAGCATCCATCACCCCACTGAAAATGTCGAAAAAATATTTTAGTTCACATAAACCCAAAAGCTGTTTTTATGATGAGTGTATAATTCTAATAAAATGCAACACCGAATCGGAAAGAAACTCAAAAATACCTGCCAAAAAATGTTACAATTATACATTAAGCTAAACTTTCGTTGGCTGAGGTGCTTAACTGTAACTGGACTAGCATCTGTATGATAGATATCTATATTTCTAAGACTGGATGCTTATTAAATTTATTCTAGTGTCTATTTAAGCATTTCTATGGAACTGAAATTGATGGCCCATACCACAAGCATATAATTTGCTTACTTTGTGGCTAAATCAATATTTTTGCAATTTATACAGAGATAACAATTTGTTACTATCATTAAACATTACTTAAAAAAATGATATGTGGAGCACATTAACATCCCACCCACAACAATCCATACAGCTTACCAAATCTATATCTATTCTTAAATTGGATCAAATCACATACAGTAACTGAATTTCATCTATCAGTTCAGGAGTTTCTGAGTCTATCCAGAACATATTTTGTGACAAGAGACTTTATTTTTTACATAAATGCGAAAGTTTGTGAAATTGGTGGATCACAATTATTATGGTTCAATTACTAAATCAATATTTTAATTGATATTGATGTTTATAGTAAATTTTCTATGAAAAAATAACATTGTCTGGGATTGGACATGTGCCTGATTGGCGATAGGCTTGCCACTTGCTTGCTTATAAGACATAGTGTCTTCAACTAGTTGTGGGTGCCTTAGTTTTGCCTCTGCCTCTCTCTTCAGGAATATGAGTGTAAGATACTGCATAACACTCGCTGTTGCCCACAACTTCGTACACATGTTAAAGTGAGTTTTCGCAATTAGTAATAGGAATAGATTTTCTAGGAGTAAAAGGTATCCTAAATGTTGAAATTGCCTATAAGCCTATATAACATAAAGTTTGGCTATATTCCATTTTGTAGTTTTTCCATGAAAAATGAACAGACAAACTGACAAAAAATTTAATGACACTCGTTTTGGGTTCTGTGTCCTGTATAGAATTCCTAGCAATCATTGTTTTTAGAAATTATTTCATGTACAGATTTAGTTTGTTAATGTTTTATTATATCCAAGAAGTCTATTTTTTAGCACAATTACATAACTGACCATGATCCACTTCCAGTTTGGCTGGATAGCCAACAAAATACATAATCGGGAATCCAGCCAGGCACGTAATTTTAATTTTGTGATAATTTTTAAAATATTCAAGTATATTGGTTACTGTAAAAGCTTTCATATTGTGCATGAAAGGCTTAAAGAAAGTAATGTATATAATTTGATAAAATTAATACTATATCAGTCTTCACAGCTTTACAATTATGACAATTTTTAAAACAATAATGGGTTTAGTAAATTATCCTTTAAAATATAGACATAAACGGTTAAACCACAGCTCAAACAGCTCAACAAAATTTTAATTATAGACTTGCATATCACCAATGATAATGTTTCACAACAATAACATATGTTTTTATTGTACTGTTATCAAAAAATGCTAATTATAGTAATTGATAGCTATAGCACTGCCTCCTGCTTAATAGATAATGCAGTACCTACAACAAAATTGAACTGCAATTGTTTTAAGATTACATAGCATACATAATAATATATTGATTATACATAATAATATACACAAAAACCAGCATGCTCCACTGATTCGGTCATGTGGAAAGAATGACAGATGAAAGACTGACAAAGCAGATATACAATGCGAATATGGATGGATGTAGGTACCCGGGGAGACCAAAGCTGACATTTCACGATCAGATCAATTGGATATTATCCGAGGGTGGTGTCAAGAGTCTCCGAAACCGGCGTGTTTGTATGAAAAGGGTAGTGAATGTGAAGGAAGCAAGACAGGTTTGTCAGGATCGTGAGGTCTGGCACTCGATACTCTCTGCCTACTACGTAAGGGACTTGGCGTGAAGATATGTATGTATGTATGTATGTAATAATATATTATGTAATCTTAAAGTAATGGCCTCACTCTCCTTACAGCACATAGGACTTGGAGTGAAGATACATTGAAATTTTTCAGAAAAATACTTCAGTCATGGTCTTGGATATTTCTTAGTCAACAGGATTAACTGAGAATAATTAGTCTTAGCAAATCTATAGTATAAATTTTGACCATGTTGCTAATATGTCAACTTTAGGGGTCTCTAAATAGTCACTAATGAATATACATAAGAAACAGACTTATACCTGAACACAGCCAACAATTTTTCAGCACGTACACTGTCACCATCATACACATACAAATGATCCCAGCCACACTCTGTGGCAAAGTTTTCTAATCGCACACGAATTGGCGGTGCATTGGGACCCAGCCATTGTGGAGATATTAACCAGGAACACTGTGTACTGACACTGTAATTTCCTGGGCCATCTGTTATTATACCCATGGGTTCTGTCAATCTGAAAATTAAAAAATGAAAATGTTTTAGCAAAAAGAATCACATTTTGTAGTTTTTATCAACTATCATCACCAATACAGAGCTTGAACTCATAGTTGTAAATATGAAACTTAGTATGGGTTTGCTCCACTATTATTATTATTACTCTACTATGGCACTATGAACATTAGGGCTACTCTTGAATCTTGATTTGAACTGCCTTGTTGGTCAAGTGGCAAACATACACGCCTAACTACACATACTAACCATGAGGCTCAGGTTCGATTCCCAAAGGGGGCAGACATTTATGTGATGAACATTTAGATGTCTGCATTTCCGGGTCTAGGTGTTTATTAAATTTCTTCTGGTATCTATTTAAGTATTTCTATGTATTGGTATTGTTGACTAACACCCATAACACAAGCTTACAATTTGCTTACTTTGGTGTCAGATTCAATTTGTGTAACATGTCCAGAGATATTTATTTACTTATTTATTATTATTTCATGCAAAGTAGAATAAGATATGTCATTTTAGGTACTCCTGAACATAGAACTAGTAGATTATTAATATTTTGATCCAAAAAAAATTAACAATCACAATAAAAATATTTGCTGTGTATTATTAACAGAATGTTGATAATTTGCTAGTATTGTGTTCAAGAGAACCCTTCAGATCTAAATGAAATTTGTGACAGAAATAAATACAGCTCAGATTAATGTAATTAAGTTTTTGAAAATGTAAAAATCCTAAGTTCATCTGAACACTGTTTCAAACTTTGGTTAGATTTAAAGTTTATGTTCAAAATTTTTTGGATAGCAACATAAAGTTATTTATTTTTATAAACAACTAGATGTTGCATGCAGCGTTGCCAGCGTGGTTAATGGTCCCACAGGAACATTATTTCGAGATAAAAAACTATCCTATGTGTTAATCCAAGTTGCAATCTAAGTGTGTGCCAAATTTTATGAAAATCGGTTCAGCAGTTTTTGTGTGCAGGAGTAACAAACAAACATACAAAATTTCACATTTATAATATTAATAAGATATCAGCTTCTGTTACATTTGTTTCAATGGTAATAGATAGGCATAAACATAAAAGATGTTCATAGTATAAAGTAAGGAAAACTCTAAATGGACAAACCACAAAACAAGTTAATTTGACCTTTTACATACACACCTAGATTAACAGTCAAGATAATAATTTTAAAGTTTCATTGTCTATATGCACAAGCACATAAAACCTTTATTTACTGTTTCCACATTTAAATATTAATCATCAGTACGTGAAACAGTTGTCACCTTGGTGGTATGTGAACGGAAAGCAAACATGCAGACAGATTTTCTGATAATGAAATCTACACAAAAAGCACTCATTCACACTTATAAGGCTAGCATTGTTTTTATCTTTTATTTTACATATCTCAGATCAAGACAAATTGTTTACTTTAATTATCTCATTTTGTAATATGTAACATTCTTTTTCACACTGAGTAAGTTCGGTGTGAAAAAGGATAAAATAAAAATGTAGCAATTAATAAAACCAAAGGTCAAATTTGCTGTTTAGCTTGCTACTTTACGAGATAGTTTACCTAAAATTTTAATTCTAATGGATTTATTTATCAATTTGCCAAAAGTGGGTGCATTTATGTAGTTAAAAAATAATTTAAAATGAGTGTAAATAAAGTGTACAAGGGTTAACTAAGCATGTATTATCATACAACTGGTATGCTGCACATATAACAAAAAGATATACCTAACATAAAAGGGGTGCTTATTTACATTAGGCACTCGATACTCTCTGCAAAACCCCATAAGGGACTTAAGAAAGAAGATAGAATAAGAAGATAAGTATGTATGTATGTATATTTAAATTAACAAAAATTCATATCAATATTATAAATTTGAAGTTCTGTTTATTTGTTATATTTAAACAGCAAATGGTGAAATCTATTTTGATTAAATTTGACAAACAAATATGTTTATCTATGAAATATGATAGTGGATCAGGAAGTGATTTCCAATGAGTCCTCATCACAACCATGTGTACCAACATTATTATGGTATAGGAATGTCATTAGAATGGTTTATTAAGAACTCTTAGAACTTCACAGAGCAAGTCATTATAATACAAACAGCATAATGACCTACTCTCAAAATAGTGACAGAAATTTTGAAGTACAGAAACAATCAAGTTTTTTGATCGTGCAAAGTACATGCTGACAATAGACAACAAAAAAGGTAATAATGATCAATGATTGTCAAACTGAAGTAAGATTGGTGTGAAAGTTAGATTTTTACTAGCTACCATGGTCTATTATCATATATATACAAAATTTTGATCTTGCATACATTCAAAAAATTACATGTCTAAGTTGCTGTTTGGGGACAGTGGCAAAAAATCAAAACATTTTTATAATTACCTGACCACACTGCGGTCTGTGATACCCCTAAGAATCACAATTGTCTATTTTCATTTAAAATTTTCGCGGGGTCGAGAGAAAAGAGGTTTTACGGTTTTTTTTTTCAAAATAAAAAAAATGTCATCTTCCGTCACTTAAATGTCATAAATTTTTTTTTTTTATAAAATTCAATTTCAGTTTTCCTGTAAATCCAGAAAATAATATTCGGGAATATCAAGTAAGTATTTTAATTGTTTTATGATAGGACACGTTGCTTTGTGTAAAAATTTAAAACTCAGTGAACTCAGTAAAAAAAGTTTTCGGAAGTACTAAAGTACATTATACAACATATCCATATTATTTTTAAACTAGTAACTACGCTCGACTTCGTTGAAAAACATTTTTGTATTTTCGGGTTGTTAAGTTTTCACTCTTGGAGAAAATGCAAATTTAAAGAATTGCATATTGCATTTTTGCTGTAAGGGTGTATGTAATAAGGGGGCTCATTTTGTTTTCAGGGCTCTTCATTAGTGAATTGAAGGAGATGTCAAATGAAGAGTGGACATTTGCGTCTTTTTTTTCTTATTTCTTTACACACCACATACGAAGCTATGAGCAACTTACCATAACGTGCGATGAAAATTTAAAGAATTTTCAATTACTTATTCAACGGAAGTAAACAAACTTCTATGTGACAATAAAAATATGTTAAAAAAGGTATGTACTTACTTAGTATGTTTGTTAAATTTCAGTTTCGATTTTTAGCTTAACTGGTAGTGATAGAGTAAATATACCGTATACAACCAACATACCGTAACTGCCGATATTTTGGCAAATAATGAATCAAGTGAGTATATTTTTGACATGTAGGATGGTTTTACATACTAGAATAGGACGTTATGCTTTTTGTATGGTAAGACTGCAAATAATGACACGGATACGACTTCAGATGGTATGAGACAACCGTGGCATAGACACTATTGATATCATAGTTGCATCACTGTCTTGTGGTTGGAGTGTTAGGCCTAATGTTTGTCTACCGGCTACACTACCCTCAGGACTGGAAGACAGTGTCAAACACTTATTATGATGGCAGGACTAAGTAAGGCAAGTTGCCGCACAGCACTCTACCACCAATAATCTTGTTGGTGATAGCCCTATTAATAAACTATTTAACGTTGGATTTTTTTTGGTTGAGTAATTCTTCACAAAGAATTTTAATATGGTCGAAATCAAACATTGTTATTCGTCAACGTGGTTTATCGCGTATACGTAATATATAATATACTTAATAATATGTAAACCTCTCCATATGATAACCAGCGTAGCCAGTTGCAAAATGTTTTTTTTTTATTTTGCTTTTAATTTAATAAATTACGTGTCACGTTGTTTGTCCGCGATGGAATCCTAAACTGCTACAACGATTTAAATCCAATTTGCACACCGTGTGCAGTTTGAGCCAACTTGAAAGATAGGATAGCTGATATCTCAATTTATGTTTAAAAATATACAATCGGAGCGAAGCCAGTACAGGCAGCTAGTTATTGGTATGTCCTAATAGTCACTTAATCTTTTTCAGATGAAATCCTTTTGAAGTTGAAACTGTAAGTCAAAAGTAACGTTTACAGTAAAAAGAAATTAACTTTTGAACGTAGTCAAAGCAGATTTTCCTGACCTACGAAGATACAAAAATACGCTATGAGTATGAGTTTACGTTCTTACCTCTTATGTTAGATTATTTACTGAATTTAAAAAAAGGAGATAAATGGGTACATCGATTCTAAATCCAAGCCTCTATTCCTATAATAGGAAGACTATAAAAAGGTTTAAAATGCATCATCTTTATCAAGTTGCCGAGGAAATTTTGACTGGAGACTTGATAGGTTTGGCGGCAGTTGCAAGGGTTTTCGTTTTGCTGCATCTTCTCCTGACAGGCAAGATTTGGTTTATGCTTGATAGAGCAAATGATACTGAATTTTTTAAATTAAATAAAACCTAAAAATATCCACTTTTGTAAAAAAATATGCGCTATATATCCATATTCCATGTTACCTAAATAAATATTTTTCATTTCATTTCTGTATTTGATTATTATAATTTGGAAGCTATATTTACTATGAGGATAAGCGGTATATTCTATCCTGAGGTAGTTTTCATATTTTATATAGATACATCATAGAGACTTCTGGTATGATCTATGTAAAATAATGTTTTATTATTTTCCTTAATCCGAAACAAATTAATGAGTAAGTTAGCAGGTATATCTATCACAAATTCTTGCTGTCTACAAAAATGGAAAGAAAATTTGTTTTATTGAGTCAGGAATAAAATTTACTTCAAGTTGATAGATCTTCCTGATAGCTACTCTAAAAAGCAAAGTGCGGTACTTAAAGCAATCTGAGAATTTAAAATTCCCGCGCTTGTAATAGTTTACATCATGACTCCGCAACGGCGCTGGAGTATACTTGTATAAAGCCGTGGTTGCACTTTTTAAAAAGAGAGATACGCTTCTTCTCTTGTTAAAGAGTATTTATATTCTTTGCTAGCTACACTACTTACCCTTCAAATTGCAACATACAATAGAGAGTACTAGCGTTATATAGCAGTAGGATCAAATAGTTATGCTAATCTGGACTAATTATTGGATATAAGTCTTTGTGCTAGTGTCTAGAAAACCTATGTTACATGTAGGAAGTATCCTAGCACAAGAGGCAGAAGGTCTACCTGTCATGAGTATATCGAGATCAACATAGGGTACTAGCAATAAAAAATAATGATGATAGTATATTTCAATATATTAGTATTTTTCACTTCATTGAATGTGCTTGTCTGTGAAACTCACAATCAGACTTGAAAAATTCTTAATGTTAAGACCTCCTGGTGCGGTGTACGTGGTAGGAACACCGGAAAACAGCTAGTTTACAAGAGCTTAATCAAAATAGCCAGGTACAAAATCAAACTCGTTTCGAAAGTTGCAATAACTTTCATTGCAAGTTGATGTAATTGTACCAACAACCTTCGTAACCATGTCAGGATAAAAGAAGCCAAACAATTTAATTGGTTAATCTCATCAACGTTTTTGCAAAATCTACTTACGAGTGTACTGTCAAATAGGTCATTGAACTAAGGTGGAATAAGTTTTGGGATACTCACTTTATTTTCCCTCCACAATGCTGGCACTCTGGACCCTGCCAGCCTTCGTAACACACACAAGTTTCATTATTACACACACCGTTCAAACAATTATGATCACTACACCTAGATAGGACACCGTCACAAAACAATAACACTATGAGCACTGAACACAAAAATGGTGAAAACCACGAGTATTTTCGTCTGTATTTTGATTTAAAAAGAAATAAGAACATTTGTAGCGATTCTACCATTTTGCTGGATGCATTTTCATCGAGTTTTGTTAGCTTCTCGCGAACGTTATTTTCAGTCTTGCGTCGTGTAGAATCCGTACGGTACAATTACAGTGTGGATATCGCAAAAGTATATTTTCCCCATTATTTTAAAATCACATTAAGTCCTATTTTTTTCTTTAGTTAATTGCCTATCTATCAACGAACCTACTTAAAAACTTTAAATTATTAGGTAAATTATTATAGTCAGGTAGACTCTGGTATCATATTTTCCATGAAAATCCACCTTACCTATATTTTTAGATATATCGAAAGACGTTGCATAGGCACAAATACCTAGTAAGTAGGTATGTTTTTCTTAATTATGTCTAGTTACAGAAATGTAAGTTTTGTGGTTAAGGAGGTGCTACTTTTATACCACGGAATACGTCAAAGTTTCAGACTAGTTCAGTCTTGTGTGATCTTTGTTTTACATTGTTTAATGTAATTTATTAATTATAAAGCGATTTATTGTGTTTGTGTTATTTAATTATAAAACAATCCTGTAAAAAATTCTGTAAAATGATGACAAAATGAGAGATTATACGACTGGAATGCAAAAAGTTCTTCTTCTTCTTCTTCTTTTATAAATGTGGCTTTCAATCGTTTTTCACGACTTATTTAGCCGATGTCAGGTACGGTACGCAAAAAGTTTTGTTTTTTTGTTTCTGAACCAATACCATACAATACCAATACCATACCATACAATACAATACCATAGGATATGACAATACTTCTTCTGCATGTTAATGTACTAGTTGATAGAAAATTGTGTAGCTGTTGGTCCTGATTGATATTATCATCCTACTCTTGCAGCCATTACGTCAGTAACCGCCATTGATGTGTTCCGCGATGGAAAGTAAGGTAGCTGGTTGACTCACACATGTGATTGAAGATCTCGATCATAAGTTAGATTTTTTTTTATGACATTGGAAGGCAAAGAAGCAGACGGATTTCCTGATGGTAAGAAATTTCCGCCGCCTAGAGACACCAAAGGTGGTAATGGTGCGTTGCCAACCAGAGGCCGGGATGTTAGGCCTCGAGCAAAAGTAATTTTACTGTCTACCTTACCCCCGAACCGTTATGTCATCATGCCGTCATGACGTTATGGCGGCAGGAATATGTAGATACGCACATGGCACAAGTATTTTCAAGAAGTGTTCTTAAAATTGAATTCAATCAAGTTTTTATTTTTTTTGTTGTTTTAGTTTTAATACAGTCAGTATCATTAGTCAGTGTTTTCATATCAAATTTGAGCTTTCTAAGACTTTCGGAATTAATCATAAATACCCTATGAATGTTGATGTTATCAAGTAAATGGGACCAGTGCTATGCAACTAAAATTTTGTCTTTTTGACAAGTTTCCTATAGACATCATACCCTGAGCTAATTTTGTGTAACTCGATAAATGGAGCTGGAGTCAGGGCTTGATGAAAACAACAAAATTTCATACAAATTCTTTTCCCCTAGATTGTAACATGGAGTAACATAAGTTCACAGTTATATAATTTTAAGTTGTTTGAGCTAGTTTCTAGACCAAAATTTACCTAAGCTACCTGGGATAACAGGAAGTACTTTAGGAATTTAAATAATCATCAGTGAGTCAGTGACGATATTGAAGGTTTTCAGTTATCATTGATAATTAACACTGCTTCACGCTAACTCCTTTAACAAACATATGTTTTGATTCTCAGAGGTCTCACGTTTGCATGATGAATATTTAAGATACACTTCCAACACTATTTTTCCCCGTGTTGCTCCGGCCTTCTTTGCAGAATAGACCATCTGCCTTCCTGCCAGGCAGCTTGTAAAAAGCGAGCATAGGCTCACCGTCACTAACATCGTGACTTCTGACTAAGTGGTAGAGTTTAGCAGCGACTCGCCCGGATTGGTACCACCGCCTTACCTATTCCTGCCGCCATAACGTCATGACGTGTTCCGGTTCGGAGGGTAAGGTAACCGGTGAACTTACTTTTGCTCGAGGCCTAACATCCCAGCCTCAGGTTGGCAGCGCACCATTACCACATTTGGTCTCTCTAGGCGGCGTGAATTTCTTACCATCAGGAAATCCGTCTGCTTGTTTGCCTTCCTATAACATAAAAAAAAAACTATAAACATAATCAGAAGGTTTGCTTACTTCCTGGTCAGATTAATTTGGGTAATATAGCTGCGGATATTTATGTAACAAGTAGTTATGCAATCCTGATGATCGAATATCAGCTCGTAAATTCCTGAATAAAAATGAAGTTGAAAATTACCTTGAGATTTGGCAAAATTTATGTGTGACAATACTTAGCATAAACTTTTAGTGTCAGATGTCAAGTTTTGACATTTGAATCCGTTTTACGCTAGAAATTAATTATGAAGAATATTTTTTAATTAACAAAATTTTCTTTTTCAAAATCGTAACGATTGTTCATCCATCATTATTATCATAAATGATTTTTTTTGTATTAAAATTTGAAATCCAACTGTGTCTGATTTTGGCAGCGCCATCTATATTTCAAGTTGTACATAAATTTGTGACGACAGCTGTCAATTTCTATAAAGTAATTTTCATTTAGTGACAATAGATGTCTTTTCACTCTCACAATTTGTAATTATTTTAAATTTTATGTAAACGATTGAAAGCTATATTTATAAAAGAAGAAGAAGAAATTAAATGTTACATTATATATATTGTCTTAAATAGAATGTAATATAAAATAAAAACTTAAATGAAATATGTATTGTCTTTGATAATAGTATGTAAAAATATTATTTTGATCTTCTATTTAGGTATGTTATGACAATATTGTATCGTATACTAATTTAGGTAGGTATTCCATGTTATTTAAGCATTTTACAAGACGTATTCACTAAATGCATATTAAATTTTAATTTTGCTACTCATAAGGTAAGGTAAGACAACGACTGAGATAGGTACCGGCATAACTACACACTAATACCTACATATCATCACGCCAAATTCCTTGCGAGGAAGGCAGAGGGAGATGCAAATAAGTACATAACTTTATAAGCCTTATATTAGGTAGGTATAGGTATAATAAAATTTTCGTGTCACGATGTTAGTAACTGTACTCCTCCGAAACGGCTTAAGTATTTCGTCGGCTTATTGCAAGAAGTCATTATATGACATACCTACCTACCTATTCATTATTTTAAGTAACGTAACGCCTAAAGTAAAATAGTTAGATTTTAGGTAGGAAGTGAGTTTTTGCATTTGATATTTAATAAGTATGTCAAAATGTAGGTACCTATTCATCCATGAAAAAATCGTACCTAAGTATTTAGTGATTTTTTGCTGTTAATAAGTTCTTGCACAACGATTAAACAAACGTACCTTCCTACGTAAGCAAAAGTATGGATCGGAGATTCCCAAAAAGTAAGTGGTTTTTTTTTGTCCAGGCAGAGATGGATGGTCTATTTTACAGAGCGGATCAGGACTAACAGTTTTGAAGGGCTCTTAACAACTAAACTTGTCGAAGATGCCACAAACAAAAACCCACTGGTCCTCATAAAAAACGTCTTTGATTATAACACGGACGACGACGTAATGACAGCTTTCACAAACCAAAATAAAAGACTTCACAGTGATCTTGAACCCAAAGACAAGGCCATACAGATAGTCTACAGGAGAAAAACCCGAAATCCCCATGACTCCACATAGACATGCATCGGGTCAGAGTGGAGGATCAGTCGCCACTCATACAGTGCTCTATGTGTCTCCGGTATGATCACACCAAAAAGATGAGCACGGAGACAGTGCCTAAGTGCACTCACTGCGGTGGCCCACACCTTCGACCAAAGTGCGGGGAATGGCTTACAAACATGATACCAACATGCTGTAATTGTTCCCAAGCCAAGCTCGAAAGTGTGGACCACAACGCTTTTAGCAGTGACTGCTCCATAAGTAGACAAAGTCCTTGACAATGTCAGGGGAGCTAGAAGGTTAGAATATAATTAATTGTGCTGTGTTAGTGTTACTGGTCCGGGTCCCCTGTGAAGAATACATCATCTACCTGACCATCTGGCAGTTTTAAAGAAACCACTTTAGTTAAATGGGCTATTACCAACAAATCCACATGATGATGGTTGAGTACTACAACATACCTAGAATAACATTTTTAATTAGTTACCTAGGCCTAGGCCTTCGACCGATTCGATCGACGATCTTCTTTTATTTTATTTGTCGATATTTACAAATAAAATAAAAGAAGATCGTGAGTATCCCGCATAAATAATTAAAAATGTTATTAATACGCGACGATTTCAGTTAAGAATCTTATACCTAGAGTAGTTTCTGCCACCTAGGTATAAGTTCGGTTCCAGTCCGGACGGTAGAATAGCAAATAGATTTGAGCATCAGACCTAACGGCCTGGCTACAAGAAAGCGACTCACAGCTCACTTGACTGTACAGTGTAAAAGATTTTCTTGCAGACAAGCATACATAAAGTAAAATAAAGGACTTATCTTCACGCCCATATTCCCGAAGGAGTAGGCAGAGGCACGATCAGGGTACTCACGGCTCACAGCTAGCCGAAGAAACTAAGTCCCACAGTGGTATAGGTGACAAGCCTATCGCCAAACCGGGCACCAAAATTGGAAAAAACATTTTGTAGTGTATAAATCATATACCTATTAAGTATTCTACTGTACCTACCTACAAATAATCGTGTGAAAAAACCTTATATTTACGCTTAATTAATTATTAATATTAATAAAGTAGTATTACTAGACCCTAATTCGCCTCAAACCACACATTATTTTCTTTTTGTTGTCCGACCCGGGAATCGACCCCTGGACTTTACGAAGTCAAGTCCAACACTTGGGCCGCTAGATCACAAGCATAAATAAATAAAATATTTTTACTGATTTTAAACTTAATTTAATTTAAGAAATCATGTTTGAGATCCTGATTCTCCTGATTGGCTAGTTTTGGAAACGATAGTAGGTACCTAGTAAAAGGCATATAGGTAATAGGCCTGGTTCCCAGGGAGTTTGTTTTGCCCTTTCTTCTCCTGACTGGCTAGCTAAATATTGGTATGCTTATATATCCTAGTAACAACTTTTTAACATACAGAATCAGAATCAGAAAAATCTTTATTCACTTGAACCATACAAGTGGTGTTTGTGCACGTCGACATTTTTATAAACTGCCACCGGATCGGAATCGCGGCCTCACACTGATAAGATCCGGCGAAAGAAACTCAGCGGGTTTGTCTAAATTTCATTCGAAGCAAATTTTGTGAGTTTCGTACTGGGGTTATCTATCCCATAGGCCATAGGTAAGATAAATATATACTCCGTGAAT
This sequence comes from Calephelis nemesis, assembly GCA_002245505.1. Lineage (NCBI taxonomy): Eukaryota > Metazoa > Arthropoda > Insecta > Lepidoptera > Riodinidae > Calephelis > Calephelis nemesis. Next base: position 102,532 of record NJDD01003320.1, on the reverse strand, counting down.
GTACAAACGGTCCCTCTTTAACTAATGATTAAAGTCTACACTCCATTCTAGTCACTGACCTTACTGTTTATCTGCCAAGAAACTTGGAAGACCCATAAATACCAGGTATACCTAACTTGCCTATCATTAAACTATTTTCTAGTTTTGCAAAGACTTGCTCCCATTTCTACGCCTTAAACTTGTTTTGTTTTTAGATAAAGGCGAGACTCAGCTTCAGTTAGGCATAAAGTGCTATTAGATCAAGGTAGAGCGACACCTTGAACAACACTTCCCCGTATTTCAAAAGGTGACATCAAAATTTTATTTGACATAAAATTATTATTATTTGCTTTGTATTGATTTTAATGACTTTTTTATGATATTGGAAGGCAAACAAGCAGACGGATTTCCTGATGGTAAGAAATTCACGCCGCCTAGAGACACCAAAAGTGGTAATGGTGCGATGCCAACCTGAGGACGGTATGTTAGGCTTTGAGCAAAAGTAAGTTCACCGGCTACCTTACCCTCCAAAACGGTACTTACCTACACGTCATGACGTTATGGCGGCAGGAATCCGGATGCGAAACTCTACCACCTAGGCCTGAATAGTAAAATAACTACTATTAAAATATTTGAAAAATTGAGATAAAGAAGGTTGGTTGTTCAAAGTTTGCTGCGACAGCATTTGTTATGTTAAAAAGAATACAGTTTGATTAAGTTTTACAATATCTAGGTACTGCGAACGTTTGTGATCTGTAGGGTTACTCTTGAAGCTCGATTCGTGCAATAGGTACTTATTAGAAATTGGAGTCGAGTACTGAGTACTGGCGAATTAATATCATTTAATTAATAGTAAGCAATACATTATATTATCGGATTAGTTGAATTTATTTGGAACTAAATGTTAGGTAATAATCTGCTAGCAGTGTGTTCAAGAGTACCTAAAATGACATAATATACTACGATTCCAATTTCCAATTCGCATGTCATCGAGATTCAAGAGTAAGCATGCTGGGGCAATTATAAGTACTTACTTAATTTAGAGCTTACAATAAAAAATAAGCACTGTAATCTTTTAAATTATTTGAAAATAAAAGAAACAGCGGTTTTACTACGACTTATTTGAAAAAATCTCACAACAATAGAATAAAAGAACCTAAAAATACTAAGCAGGAACAAAAGTGAATGATAAAAGTAATCTGGCATTAGGACAAAATGCCTTCGCCTTTGTTTCTACTAAAAAATAAAACAATGTTTTAAGAAAACAAACATTATGCAAATCAGAGCAATTTTCTTTTGTTTTGAAAAAAACTTTTTCACGCATCTGCCTTCTTCGTGTCCGTCGGATATTTTATGAAGATTCACCACAAAGATACAATGCTATTTTTGTTATAAACTTGGACTAAATTACGCGGTAAAGGTTTAATTTACAATATTATAATACCTGTGACTTTTGTGAATAAGGAAGATAAATAAAATAAAATCATGAAATATTGAATCGCAGTAAAACTGCAAAAACCGATTCGCAACAAGATATTTCATTGGGAAGATTTAAGATCAAGATTTAATAATTATTATTTCGAAAGATAGCAAATGGTAACGAAATTCTCCTACATAAATTTTATCAATATCCTTATAGCAGTTTTTGAGTTACACTTAATTTATGCGCTATTAAGTGTAACTCAAAAACCAATAGTTAGTTCCAATCATGATAAAAATAACATGGGGCCATATCGGAATCTGGACCTATCTTTTTGAAGTTATACTTCTTTTGGCGCGTTAGGAAAAAATGATGAGGGTAAATTTTTACGATGCGCGCGCACACCGTCACGAAAAACCGACATGATGAAGTTAGCTATAGATAACATTTTAGTTTTTATTAAATATTACATAAACTTTATTAAACTAAATAATGCATTATAATAAAACTTTTAATGTATTAAATACCTTTTTTCTATGGTTAGTGTCATTTTGTCTACAAATGTCTATTAAGGCAAAAGATAAAATTTTTAAAAAGATTTTTATCTTATTACGCCGAAGAAGTATAACTTTTAACACGTGTACATAAGTACACACACAATTTTTAAAAAAATACCGTCAAAATTCGTTGGCTATTGGCCGAGTAATCGCGTAACAAACACACAAACAAATACAGTCGAATTGAGAACCTTTTTTGGAGTCAGTTATTAATGAGTATATTTAGGTCTTATGTAGTTGCAGTACTTTGATAATTGTCTTTATTTTTGTGTTACAAACTACGTACCTACCATCCAAGAGCGTCGCCAAGGGAAGGGAAGCAAGAGGGGCAGCTGCCCTCCCCTAGAGATTCCTAAAAAAATGATTAAGCAAACAGTCGTATGTCTTTAACTTAACTTGATCGATTATTCTAGTACTTTTTCTACTACTTTGCTACTATTTAGAGCGAAATGCAAGGCAAGTCCAAAAGTCGAGGGCACGACGCTCCAGATTGAACCTACAATGTATATTATTCTCAATCTCCGTATCAACTTGCCCCATCTAAGCCGTCGGCTGGCGACGCTCTTGGTACCATCGTTGATAAATGTCTCATGCTGGTACTAGGCAGACGAAAAGCTAAATACCAACTGTGCCAGTGACCGATCTTAAAGAAATATAGGTATAAATAAATTGTTCATGACGAAGCCTGAATGAATAATAAATCCGAACTAGGTAGATCATGTATCTATCTATAGTACGTCATGTAGATTCTGGCTATCCCTCATAATTTTATTCGTTAAATAAGCCAGTCAATTGTTATGAAAACATGAGACAAAAACTTTGATCAATTATGTACATATTTTTAATCACATTATGCCATTTCTATATAAAAGTACCTACATAGAAAAATCTAACCATTAAAATTTAATTTTATCCTGGTATTCTGGAATCAATGGGTAGAAACCTATATTTTTTTTTATTTTTTTTAATACGGCTTCAGTAGATCAAAAACATCATAAGTTGTCATTAAGTCACTAGTCAATCAGGTACCTAAGTACCTACAGCCATGGCATTCTAATTTAATCGCTCCTCGCTTTGGCGGGATCAAGAAAATACACGATAGGTAGGTATCCTATTTTTTACGAATACCTAATACTTTACTTGTGTACCTTAACAGGGGTTCAACGGATGTAATATTAATACCTCCCAGCAAAGCTGACCTTATAGGAAACTGTTTAAACCTTTCAGTTAATAATACATTTGAATTAGATTTGCGGTCCAGACGGATGCAAATCAATGTTTACAACTAATACATACAACAGTCTAAAAATCCTTAACTGTAAATACAGAAAACATTAAATAACAGCTGATTACAAACTAAAAATAAAAAAAAATACAAAATTTAAATAGGTATTTTCTGGAGCTAAAATAGCTATGTATATTAGTAGGAATGTACAGAAATTGCCTAGGCACGACGAAATATTATATTTTGTGATCTTGTTGATGATTCTTCTTTATCACGTGATACCTATCAGGAGGAATGGGCGAATAAAGCCCATTGCTCATGACATTGCTCATACACAAATGACAAGTACTCTATCAATGTGTTGCAAATTCTGTAACAGTATATTGGCTGCTTAATGAATACAACATTTAGTCATCCATTGTACAAATTTAAAGGCTAAAAATAAGTAAATAAAATAAAGGTATATGTTCACCACGCAAAAAGTGAAAAAGCAACTCAAACCCGCCGCATTTTTACGACAGTAAAAGTAAATTGGAATCGCAAATTTCCGAGACGGCAATACCGAATTTTGTGGTCGAAGTCCCTCCATGTGCCTACGCAGCTGCGTGGCCAAGGTCAGTGTTATTGTATGAGAGTGCATTGCCCAAACGCAATGAAAAATATACTCGTACTACATATAGGTACGTTTTGAAATGCGCATGTGTATACACGGGCCGCCGACGAAAAGTATCCGAATCGTTTGTCAAAGAGTATTATGTAGACAAGACGCGATTGTGCTAACGACTCTACATACCTCTTGTATGATAAAACACATTTGTATAAAGTAAATTTCACTAAAAATATCTACATGTAAAATATTGCGGACATCACTGTAGGTATAAGACATGCATTAGACAAAGTTTTAAGATTACACGTAGAGTCGAATTTCAAACTCTACAATACTTAATTTTCCATGTAATAGCTTTACAAACCCGAGGATCACAAACTATCTTCAAATCTTTAAAACAAATTGTGGCTAGGTAATTTCAACTTTATCACAAACACGCTTCTAAAGTCTGACGGAGAGAAAGTAATTTACTGCTAAATCGTTCTAGAAGTATGTATTCGGAAAAGCGAAATTCTACATAACCATACATCATTGTGTCATTAAGAAGAGATATGCAAAGTTCATTTTCTTAAAAAAGTAACCCAAGTAAAACTACCTAATGCGTTTTTATATATAATTTTAGAAGTATTTCCAGTGAAATAGTTTTAGATTTTTAACCCCCCCAGGTTTCTTTGTCACCGTTTTCATATCTGTCATTCTGTTTATGCCTAGGTATCTAAAGCTATAACTAGCAGTTTAACTCTTTGACAAAATAATAAAAACAAAACAACCAGTACAAGTATCCGAATTACACGCACGCACACATACACATAAAGTAAGTAAGGTCATGGTTGCGCATGCGCTTTTGGCTCGGATTCGGTCGTTTTCGTCGTCGTTTGAGCATTCTTTTTCGTTTTTAAGGTGCGCCGATTCAAGCTTTTGTTGCAAGTACATTATATCATGTATATAGGGTCAAGGCAGAATGTTGGCTTTTAATCTGGTTATAATTTAGCTGTGGACGCATGAACTCGTGAATAATGTGTTTGGTCCGCCCGCTTGTGAGTTTTTTATGTCTCATCTTATATTATAATTTTAGTTTTTTTTTAATTAATTTGAATACATACGTATGTCGCTCTTTTTCAGCCTAAAATTTTTAGCTGTGTGGTTTTACTCAGGATTCTAGATTTTATATCTACTTAATAACTATGGAAATGAAAATGAAATTTATTTACATACTAGGTATATTTTGCGGAATATGTATGCTAAAAACTTGTCAAGTTCCTAAGTACAAATATATTAAATCTTACCAACAATACAACAATATTCTACCACTATTGTAATTTATTACAATCGTTGGTTCAGGGACAAATTTTCCACAAAACATCAGGTTTTTGACAGTCCGAGTAACTTTGTGGTTTGTCGCGACTACACTCTGGACAAGTATTATTACAGCAACGCTCAGCGCTTTTAAGCTTTAAGTTTAAATTATTATTGAAGTGAAACTTCTTTATCGGGGTTGGAAAAAAATTTAGTGTAACATTTTTTCGTTACGCGTCACATTTTTCCGTTACGCGCCATCTTTGTTCTTATCCCTACCACGCGTGATTCGAAGTATACTTTCTCCAATGGAGTAGGGATTGGCAATAAATTTTATTTAATCAATTTCTGTAAAGTAAATTATTTTTTGAAAAATAACGTCATAAAAAATTTCACTTCTTCACTTCTTACGAGTGTACGCTAGTACACGCACACATTTTTTTTAGTGAATTGCGTCTACTCTCACAGCTCAATATAAGCCTTTGCTTACACATCTTAAGATTCAATTTAGCTTGCATTTTATACATCATTGAGTCTTCTGTACCTTAGTACCATTCTTTGTTTTGTGGCATTATTTACTTGGTTTACAGTGATATTGAGGGCCGACTAGATTAAAGTGCTATAATTAAATAAAATTAAAGTTCCTAAATTCAGATTTCAAATTGTTTCATTCATCAACTTATTTTTGTAACTAAAAAATAAGTTTTCCAACTTTATAATATGAATTTCAGAAAAATAATAATTTCAAATGTCCCACATTAGGGCTTAAAAAGGGGACCGACTCAACAAATTTTGTTGAGAAAACGAAAAATGAGAATATTTCTTTGTATTGGAATGGAAAGTAAAATACAAGTTCATATCTATAATAATAGCCAGTATTTATTAAAATAATAATTATAGACTATAACTTTTAATGTAAAGAAAAAAAAAACTATTGTATTTTGCTTTCTTTTTTGAGGTTTTGGCATTTTAAATAAAATCGTAGATATAACTATTTTGTAGTCTAAAACATAGTTTGTGCATGCGCACATACCTAATTAGGTATGAAAAGCGGGATATTTAATGTCCCGCACAGGTTATGTCTCTTGAAATGTTTTAGAAACGGGAATATAATAATAAATGTCTAAATTTAATCAATATAAAAATAGGATAATGATGTAAGAATGATTTAAAGTTTTACTAAGTTAAATTTAGATAGATACGACTACTGAAGTAGAAGCAACGAACTTTTACCATGCTTTGGATAAGCTTCGTTTGAAACCCATGTTCTAAGTAAAAAAACCTAGTTTACGTTGTTACGAGTAATGTGTGTTAAACTACGAAAAATATTTTAGTAAGTATATAATAATCTTATACCTTTAAACGAGCAATTCTTGTATGTATATATATATATATATATATAATTGGAATCTCGGAATCGGCTCCAACGATTTTCATGAAATTTAGTATATAGGGGGTTTCGGGGGCGATAAATCGATCTAGCTAGGAATCATTTTTAGAAAATGTCATATTCGTGTTTTATTCGTGTTTTAAGTAACGAAGTCCGTTGTTAAGTAACGAAGTCAGTGATTGTTTCCTTTGAGGTTAGACTAATTGTGTAATTCTTGTGTACTTAAATATAATTTCCAAAAAACACAATTTATAAAAAAACAAAAAAAGAACGGTCGGTCATCCAGGTACTTATTGATTGATTTAGTAGGGTCATGTAACGAACCTATGGACATTTTGACTGCCTCATATTTGAAACGACGTATCTTTGTTTATACCCAAAATATACAAATAGTTAAAATCTTATACTGTAGGGAATACTGTCTAATATTGCTGATTTTTTTATTATGTTATCGGTGTTGCCATTTTTTATGTTACCACATTAGTTTTAAATATGCCATTTTGTCCTCAGGCACGTTACTTATTTGTACCTTTGGACAGCTTTACATGTATCTTGGGAGTAAATGAAGGACAGTGATTTCTGTGTAATCAGTCTTTTAAGCTGAATGATCTTAAGAAGTTAATAATTATTAAAAAATATAATATTTAATTGAAAGTATCAAAATGTCCTCTTTTAGTTATACAACAAAATCTCATATGTAGTTATTAGTCTTAAGTAATAATAGGAATATTTTAATTAAATTAGAATTAAAAATGAGATCGTAAACATCCAAGATATTTATTTGGATGATTTACCAATTAACAGTGTAAATAGGCTCTAGTTGCCTCTCACCATAACGAGAGCCGTGTGCTATAAAAATTGAAGCATATAATATAAAAGTGGTGAATGTAACATATATTTAAAAGACAATATTTTGTTTCAATATTTGGGGATCCGTTTGCGTAAAATGTTACTTTTGCTTGATGTTAATTTTGGTTTTAACATTACCTACCTTTCTTCAAGATGGTGCCTTATGGTGGTACTTTTATTTATTTTTATTATAACTTGACCTCTAAATATAAAACACTTAAATGAAAATAATGTGACTAAGAATAGGAATATAATATCTACAAATTATTACGTTACAAACATTAGTACATTTGGTAATCCCTGTCAGTAGGTACCCACCTACATATAAATAATATGTATAAATTTACTCCATATCTCATAAAACATCCCATCTTATCAGATTAAAAACACATAGGTAAACCTTAAATCTACCATTTATCGTCTCCACAGAGTAAACCATTCTTGATGGGCCAATGTATACATTTTTACAATAAACTTCACAATTACATAAAAGAACTTCCAATAATTAACAAATTTAAGAAATGTGTTAAATGGAAATTAAAAGAAAAGGGTTATTATACTTTTGCTGAATGTTTACCTGATAAGAAAGCTTGGGATTAATTGCTCCTCATGCCAATCTCTTATAAATGTAATATATCATCACTTTAATAATTATTGTACTTATACCTACCTACGTATTTTAAAATGAGGAAAACGTTCCGATCCGGTGGTGGATTTAGTACTAAGTATATCATAGACGCGTCACAAGTGCCTTTGGTAGGTTAACGTGAAATAAAGATAATTTTAAAATCGAATTTTTGAATTCTCATTCTAAATTATTGGACTATTTAAAGGGTAGGGGAGTTACACCCTTAAGCCATATTAAATCCTTAAAATACCGACGGTCATTAATGGTAAAAAGTTCCATCCCAAAATAGAACCATCATTGCTCTCGACAAAAATAACAACCAAATAGCTTCACGTTGTCGAACTTGTTTCGGTCGAACAACGAATCTACTTACCGTGCCATGTATTTGAGGTTTTATTTTTTTTTCAACCTTGAAACCAAGTGGCATTAACCCTCGAGCTATACGAAAATTCAGTCAAGTGAGAGTTGGGCTCACATTTAGACAGTTTTTTACATTATTGCGAAAAAGATAAGATAATTGGCATAAAGAAAAGATACGATATACATTACATTGTTATATAAATACTGAACAATCTATGTATCTGTATCTGTTTTTTATTTTTTTGTAACTTTTGAATTTTAGGAGTAGGTATAAGTATAAATTATTTGTACATAGATATTTACTCTAGATAAAATTAAAAAAGTCTAAGGTACTAATATCTATCCATAATGAATTTGTATATATATATATCAGGGGTATAGAATCAAAATTGGTTATGTCCACAAAAACATGGTTAAATTACGAGTAAATTGGATTTAAAAGTATTGTTTAGAATCAAACTTAGTTACGTCCCTTTCAAGTGAATATCAAATCTGGGTTTGTCCATATGAACCAATCAGAGGGAGCCATTTGAAGTAAAATAGTAATGTCCGCTCATACCATTCACCGCAATCGTACTCTTACATTTTGTTATAAATAAATAAAACTAATGGATAAAAGTGTGTTAGCTATTGTGATTCATCAACATGGATAGTTCTGCTTGCCCGGTGAATGAAAACAATGAAAGGAAAAGGCCTGCACAACCCGATAAATGGCAAGTGAATCAAGGGAAAAAACATCAGTAAGTTTGAATTTTTCCAGGTCCGAACTATGACCCTTTCTTGGAAAGGAAAATAATAATTAGGTATAATAAAATAATGTCTGGCTATGTCTTTCCTTGTTATTTCTTTAAAAGCTCGGACGGAACATTTCCATACTTGATTTCATAATTTTTATATTTTTAGTTCTCTACACATACCTACTAAAAATACGTAATTTAAGTCATTTGTGTGCGCTTGGATTTTTTAAGGGGTTAATTGTTAATCCTCGACGGTTTTTTTCCAGTTTCTTAAATAATAATTTGGTAGAAACGAGTTGGTATTTTTATTCCTAACAAACAAATTTTATACTTACTGTTTTAGGTATTCTTTAAAGTATTTACCAAAACTACCGCACTGTGAACATAAAACCAAAGTATTTGAATGTAAGCAAGTAACGGGTGCTGTGTTGTAAAAGTTTCATTCAACATTTTATGAGATTCCTCCAAAATCCTATCAAGATGCAATAATTTTAAAATGTGTCGCCATTCACTGTTATCCGTGGAGATAGTAATTTAAAAAAAAATATAGCATTCCATTTTTATTGTTGTTTTATTTTATTTAACATTGACCCCTGAATTCGACCCTGTGTAACATGTTGGTAACAATATTGGTTACGTCCTGATTTTTTGGTAACAAACTTGGTTTCGTCCAGTGTTTGGGAACTAATGTGATTATGTCCGACACTTATTTAGCATATTTTAACTTTCTGATATAGTGAGGACGAAGGCAGTGGTATAAATTGAATCGGCTAGTTACTTTCCATTTATTCAATTTAAATAAGTCGCACTTAAGCAATCGTAACATAAATGAAATAATATTTTTCCATACTGTAAAATTATTCTCGGAAGACATAACCAATATTGATTCTATACCCCTGATATATATATTTAATATACATATTTTTGAAAGTTCACATTATCGACATATTTTTTAGCTATGTTACGAATAGGTTTTGCCAGGCGCGATGAAAATTTTTGTTTATGTGACTATTGAATCTTAAAAAAATAAATATAGCTGTCAATTATTTCAAAATTAGAAAAATATTCCTGAACGAATTCTTAAGGCATATGGATTGATGTTCCTAGTTGATTTAAGGTTTTGTTATGTGTTATGGGAACCCTAAAAATAGTTTACCAAGTTTTAAAGCATGTGTCATTTGTGGTTGCCATATTTGGACATTTTGTTGTGCACTTTTGAAAGAGATACGTCAGATGGTGTATGTATTGTCAAAACTTTTTGTTTTTAATTTGGTTTTGAGGTTAAGGTACATAAAAGCTGAGTCCACAAAAAGTTTTTAAAAACATATCTGCCATAATTCAAATAATGAAGCATTTATATTTTTTTTTTGAGCTAATGATTTAAGTCTTGAAAGGAGTCCTTTGGTATTTTGGTAATTAGGTCATAGCCAAGATCCAGAAGCCAGAACCTTGATGTTTTAGAAACTACTAAATGTTTTTTTGCGTATAATTTGCGATTAGGATTGATTACGCTACTAAGTACCTACTACTTATATATTTTTTAACCGTGTTCAAAAAACGAGGAGGTTCTCACTTCGGCCGGCACATTTTTTATGTATGTATACTGATTTCTCTGAGGTTTCTGAACCGATTTACGTAGTTTCTCATAAAAAATTGATTCAGGTAGGCCCATTAGTTTTTATTTCATGAGCATTTTTTATCTACTTTCACCTATCCCGACGTTTATTTGCATTATATAAATAGGTATATGGACTGTTTTGGTGCGGATGTTTTTGTTTGAAAGCTGACTTGGTCGAGATGGTTCTTTGCTGCGAGGTAGGTTTTTGTCGAGGTGATTAAAGAATTTAATTTTATGTTTCCAACATGTTATCATTTACATAACATTATGTGTCTGTTTAAAAAATGCCATGCCAATGTTTCGATAGATGGATGGCATCCTCTTGATTCAGAGCAGAGCCCAGTTAATTCTCAAGTTTTAAGGAAGTTCAAAAGTAATTGCAAAATGACAATCTATTGCGATATAAGTATCTACCAGTAGATTTATAGACTAAGACCTATTGAACAATTCGACTATTCCATTTTCTACAAAGCTAGGATATTTTAAAACATTGTTTCTTATTGTTTCATACATTAGGATGCTGTAGGGCAGGGATTGTTTATGTATTTGATATATTTTCTATAAATTTTAAAGAAAGAAAAATTTCGCCCCAGACAGGATTTGAACCTGTAGCCTTTCGTCTCAAGCCGACGAATGCTCTAACCAACGCACAGGGCAAGTGCTAAAAAAATAAAAATACGATATTTGATATATGTTGTTTGCAAAGTTTGATGTTAGGTGTTTTTGAAATCTGTGATTGTGTATTACTGTATATACATTATGTTTGTGAAATATTATTTTAATGTATTTTAACTTTTGGCGTACTTTAAGTGTAACGCATGTTGTACCTACGAAATAAAGACGTGACATTGAATTGAATTGAATTGTATTGCCCGGTTACACCACACCATTTTTATTATTTAAACCACTTATCATTTAAATTATTTTTATGAGAAAGGTAGTTATAGCTCTTAGACTATAATTTTATTTCATTTTTTTTATTTTATAATATCAACAAAAAATCCACAGCACAAATTTCCAAATAAACTTAATCTAATAAATACATTACACATAGGCCAATTAGGGATTTTCATTTTGTTTTCCATACAGTTTGCTAATGTTTAGCGGCAGAATGACAGTCATATTATAATTTTATATATATATATA
>NJDD01003320.1:43511-72742 GCA_002245505.1 Calephelis nemesis | reverse complement strand
GTAATCTTAAGAAATTGCCTTCCTACAAAACGCTTGGCACAGACTCGTATCAGAGATTTAAGTCGCTCACATACATTTAAAAGGCCTAAACTTGTAGTTCCTTCGTTTGTTTTATTGAAAAAAAAATAATCAGGCAAAGGTTTATCGTCCAAACATCCTTAGCACAGAACGATGTCTCACGTCATCCTAACCGCTGCAATTCACAAACAAAGTTAAGAAATTTCCTTCCTACAAAACGCTTGGCACAGACTCGTATCAGAGAATCGCAGGTGCCTACAGACATTTGAAAGGCCTAAACTTGTAGTTCCTTAGTCTGTTTTATTGAAAAAAAAAAGTCAGGCAAAGGTTTATCGTCCAAACATCCTTAGCACAGAACGATGTCTCACGTCACCCTAACCGCTGCAATTCACAAACAAAGTTAATGGATTACACTGCGACCTTAATTTGTTGTAACCTGCCTTGCCCTAGACGCAAACTGGTATCATGACATCGCCTAATTTAAACACCATCGCCTAAAAGGCACTATAATTAAACTAATTGTATTAAAATTTATGCCCTAGTCGCGTGATAAAGATGGCGACAAAATGGATGTTTTAAACCTACTTCCATCAGTAGATTTAGCGTGAGTCGCGGTCATAATAAACAGACCGACAAAAAGACAAAAATTCTAAAAATAAGTTCTACTGCCACTTTTTAGCTGCCTGCGTTTAATTTTTTTCAATGTACAGAAATTACTTTTTTACAGTTTTATTCACCTACTAATTCACAAATTACAAAATATTATGTAAAAGCTAAAAAAAACTACTTTTGAACTCATTACCATATGAAATTCGGAGTAACCAAACATTTGCAGTTCTCAAGAGTTAAGGAGTTTTTTATTAGTAACTAGCTAACTTCGTATCGCTTGACTTTAATATTTACTAATAGTTTGTATGGATGAAAGCATTGTTTTTCAAATTTCCCAGTTTTTCTTTTCATAAGAACCTTCTCCTGACAATAACTAACACAACAAAAAATATATCGAAATCGGTCCAATTGCACTAATTATGCTAGTTCCTTTTCTGTTCTGTTAAATGTTGTCAGGAGAAGGATCATATGAAAAGAAAAACTAGGAAAATTTGCTAAGAAAGTTGGAAATAATAATTTAGTTTTTTCCATATCTAAAAAGTTGGTAGTTTCAAGTGATAAGAAATTCGTTTGATTGCTTAGTTTAATATACGAGTACATATAGATGATAACACATTAAGTTTATGTTTTAGTTTTTCTTTGTTTCGTACTGTAAGTCTGTACTGTACAATATAAACTCTATATTTCTGTTAAGCATTATCTGTATTTTGGGTTTGTTTAATAATAACATGATAATATATGTAATATAATATTAAGTCGCCCTATTTATAACCTTACATATTTATTTATTTTATTACTGTATTGTCCATAAGAAATAAATAAAATTAGAGTAATTGGCCAGTAACATCTTCTAAAATTACCTAAACAAAAAAAAAAACTATTAAAGTGCTGTGGTACGCTCCGGGGTATATGTTAACACTCTATGATGAATGATATCGTCTAGGAAGGATGATGGTTTCCGTCGCCAGGGGATGGAGTGTTGGCGCTAATGGTTACTCCGCAGTGGGGCACAATATCAACCCTGGAACTTTGCCACTTATTTCTAGTTCGTCTTGATACTTTACCTGGAGTTCTCCTGGATCTTGACATCAGGGGGTGGGGTGCCGCTTGTGCTAGAGGTAGACTTTGCGCTCAGATCCAGAGGTTGCTCCGTAGTAGGGGAAGAACTCGGCGCTGGAACCTTTTCCCCAACTTCTGATAATCTGTGGGTATTTTAATAAAAATTGTAAAAATGTTTTAGTGAAAACATTGCCGGTCTTTTAAATATTTATCGTAAATAATAATAGGATTACATCAAGACTAAGATTTTGAACTTGCATCATCTCTCATCTCTCATCACGCTTTGTGATTTTTTTTACTTCGTAACGTCTTCTCATTGCTACGTGTTTTTTTAACTTACTCAATATTAAGTTGATAAAATCAATATTTTGTAAATTTAAAATGTTTCTTTTTTTACGAAACCATTTTTATGGCATAAATTTGTGTAACGACCCCATCGCCAAGATATGGACTAATGTAGTGATTTACATTACTAGATTTTCCAAGAGATGAAATCAGCCAAGGAGAGACATAATTCCGGTTTTTAGGTTACGGTAACCTGTAACTTTAATTACACAAGGAGCTCAAAATCTGAGCCGTAATTGGGCAACGCACTGAATAATTTAAAAAATTATTAGGTAGCATTTTTTCTTATTATAAATTTAATCTGGACTCTATAATTTAGGTAGAGTCCTACAAAAGCTGTCAAAGATTTGTACTCTTCCTGCCGTAATAGCATTAGTGATCGTCACTGTCGTGTCCTAGTTTGTAAATCCAACTGGCTATGGTTACTGGTTAACCTACACAAGAGGTCCAACTTCGGTTGGCAACGCACCAAACACAGGCACAAGATTAAATATTTTTAAAACACGTCTAACCAACGTAAAAATTAAAGTCGATATTTCAAAACCAGTATTCACTATAGCCTACATAGGACGGATGTGTTTGAACGAAATAGGGTGGTCTGATAGAAGGTATTCAACTCGACGGGGCGGACCAACAAAAGGCGCACGTCACAGAAGCTTCTTGTGGAATATTGAAATTATTTGATACTGACAACTGTTGGTGTTTTGTTATTCCTTGGTGTGTACTCTGTGACCCAGTTTGGAATCGAAGCCACAGGTATTTGTGGGAGATGTATTGTTGATATCGGTGAATGGTTTTCAAATGTTTCTTTATGTAAATCGGTAATAAAAGACGTATTATTTGTTGTTGTAGAAAGAGATATTACAATCCTTACTGGTCCATATTTAACGCGAACTTTTGACTATATATTGTTCTTTTACGCAAAACTACTAAATCGGTTTTTTGAAAATTTGATACACATAATAAGCTAAGGCCCGAGTTCAAACATAGGCTATTTTTTTCAAAAATCAATCCCCTAAGGAAAAAAGTTTATTTAAAAAAACCGTAGTTATTCTAGGTTGAAGAAGTCGCGGGCAAACAACAGTGTAAAATAAGCAAAACTGTGTATGTTTGTATGCATTTTACGCCAAAATGCCTAAAACGGTTTTAATGTATTTAAGGACAGAAATAGACAAGACCTTGAACAGGCAAAAACTCTTCTTTTTTTGAATACCTAAAGGGTGTACCGGGGAAGAACCTAGTAACTTAAAACCACAAGCAACATTTAGTCTTAAATAACATTTGTTTTATAAAATAAAGGTACTCTTATTTATCAAAAATGACAAGCGATGACGTTAGTTGTAGTGGCTGAAAAAGATAAGGAGTTGGTGTTTCAGTTTCTGCGAAGATATATTTAATATCTTCGCTGATGAATTTTGTGAACAATATGAACTATATCTTAGCTTTTTTTCTGCAGGTATAATTAATTTATTTACGGAATAAATTCAATTTGCAGATGTTCTGACGATGAATGTATATGGTATAGAAGTGCATGTCACTTATCTATACAATATACAAAAAAAATACGCATTTCCCATGGTTATCGCATTACGTTCAACATCATCCGTTTGGATGAAGCAATTTTTCCAAAAGTTTTTTGTTGTGTGTGAAAAAGAAAAACTGGGAAAAATTGCAGGAGAAAAACAAAGCTCTATAAAACTTTTAGTGGCCGCTAATGTAAAACGATACAATTTCATGGGCTCGACTATTACAAAATAAAAAAACAATAAATTAACTTGGAATAGGCGTTAGTGAATTATAAGCTTAATTCACATTTTGACTTTTAATCTTCCTCTGGAACCTCATTAATAACCGGGATTGAAACTGACTGACTAAGAAAAAATCTACAAATGGTAAAAATGTGCTTTGCTGCTCAGTCTTATTCGTCAGGATATTTTTTTAAATATCTTCAATGTACAAAATTCCCTATTCTACAGTTTTATTATAGTTTCGTTATATTTATTCGCTATGTAAAATGTCATTTCAGTTTAAATAAGATTCCAATTTACCACCACATACCACAAGCCATCAATTCGGTATCATTCCAGCAGGAAATAAGTTTGGCTTAAACATGTACACTCTACACACAATACATTATCCGTCTTATTCATAAACACGGAGTAAAGTAATCCAAGGTTCAACTTGATATTGTAGTCTTTATTACAATGTAATACATATTATAATATCAACTTAATTTTATTCCTACGTTAGTCCATTTTAAATAATAAGACGCTGTATACCTACAGCATAGCATTGTAATACTTGTAATAATATAACAATTATCACACTACTAGCTTTTACCCTCAGCTTCGCTCGCGTTAAAAGTCATTAAAAAAGTGTCTTATGTTGCTTTTGATACATTCAAGAATATGTGTACACGTACATACACACAGTTTCATGATGATAAGCTAAGTAGATTTCGCGTGAAAGTATAACTAACAAACTTACATTTACATTTACAATTTTATAATAGGCAAAGTATCTTCACGCCCATATCACCGAAGTGGTAGGCAGAGGCACAATCAGGGCACCCAAGACTAGGCGGAGACACTAAGTCCCACAATGTGGTATGTAGGGAAATTAGGTAGGAATTACTAGTAACGTATTGTCGGTTTAAAATAAGTGTAATGAATGTATACTTGTAACATAAAATATATTCGTCAAGTTTCGGAAATCCGAATGTATTTTAAAGATATTAAGAGCTGCTATTACATAATTAATCATTTCGCTTAAATTTAGATTAGGTTAGCCAATTTAAAAATAAAAGTATAAGTCCAAAAAATAAAGAGTATAAAGCCGAAGCGCGTAATTTAAAATAGTACTACTATACCTACTTAGACATATAAATATACATACACAATAATAATACACACACTTACAATTATAATATACACGTATATAATTTTTATTTCTGTTTGATGTATTCATTCATTCAGAAAGGATGTATGAGAAATGTAGTAAGATCACAGACGCAATGAAGCAGTCCCTGCGACTGAGATAGCGCCGCTTCCTGTACCCGACAGGTGGAAGTGATTGTTTGCACGTGGATCAAAGTTGCAGACAGATTAACCTACATATTGCATGCTTAAAACTCAGATTGGCAACGCATTCGTGTTCCTCTTCACGTGTACACAAAAAGTGTTAAATAAATAAATTATTTTGGTACAGTCGATGCTTATGAGATTCTATAATTTTTATCGTCGGCACTTGGTGGAATTTGATCCTAAGCATAATTTTTATGCTAAACTTCTACTTTTGTAATTTATTTCAATTATTTTCAGCCAACCGGTTTCGTTAATCATAATCGGGACAATTGCGTCACGCTAAAACTTCAGAAAAGCTGGACCAATTTAGCCAATTTTGGTTTTGAAAGATTTGTGGATGGGAAATTGAAAAGATAAGAAAAAAGGAAAACTAAGAAAAATAACATTTCAATTTCACAGAACGGGTGGAACGAAGCTCGCCGGGACAGCTACTATTTTATAAATAAGTAAGTAACCAATTTGATATAGTTTATTTCTCTTAAGCCCCGATGCCAAAGGAGATGTGCTCTACGTTTGACGTGTCTATGTGTGTGATTTAGATGATTTTAGTTAAAAACTTTTTGCTAAGCAAAGTTTGATGGAAATATAATGTCATTAACCAACCAGGCTTGAGCTGTGCAACAGCGTGCTCGGATTGACACAACCGTAATATACATTACCTACTTGCCGTTAACGAATAAGTGTTTACTCTTGTCGTGTCCCGCCCTGGAGGGTAAGATAGCCCACAAGTAAAGTTTACGTTGTCTATAGCCGACGGTCGTCGGACGATATTGGAAGCGGACGGTTTTCTTGATGGTAAGAAATTCACACCGCTTAGAAACACCTCAGGTGGTAATGGTGGCCTTATTCTCCGAACCAAAACACGATAACGGCAAGCGCTGACTTTATGGCGGCGGGAATAGGTAAGGCGGTGGTACTAATTGTAGGCGAGGCACTGCAAATATCTTCTACCTACCTAGTCAAATGCCACGGTTTTGGTGACGGTAAGCCTGTGCTCGTCTTTTACGAGTTGCCTGGCAGGAAGGCAGATAGTCTGCCTATCCTGCAAAGGAGTCCGGACTAA
The DNA here is from genome assembly GCA_002245505.1 of Calephelis nemesis. Lineage (NCBI taxonomy): Eukaryota > Metazoa > Arthropoda > Insecta > Lepidoptera > Riodinidae > Calephelis > Calephelis nemesis. The sequence continues at coordinate 66,565 of NJDD01003320.1, read as the reverse complement.
CACGGGGAAAAATAAAGATAAAGGTCAACTGTTAATTCCAAGTTGTTTTAAAACCTAGATTTCTACTACTCCTACTTATTACACATAGGCCCATAATATACACCTACTTACTATAAAGTATAAGTACCTACAATAACACCTACAATATAAGATTTAGAAAAAAGTGACTAAGATCGAGTCAGGCTCGCCCAAAAGTATTCCGTATAAGCAAGCAATATTTGCCATGATGGAATCTTTTAGACATGGGTAGCTCAACAAAAACGCCTCCGCAGATCAGCTCATAACCCAGAGCTGCGAACTGGATCGCAGTTTAGCTTAACCTATCTATGGGTTGCGACCTGTATGTGAATCGAGCTCTAGCTGGAACAGCTTTTTCTGTAATTGGTCACAAATAATAATCAGCAGTTCGATAAATTTCAGTTGAACCGTTAACTGCAAATTTTTTGTTTGAGTTGCAGCTCTAACTCTCAAGTATTATGTATTATCCCAAATGTAGTATTATTGTAATACTATCCCAAATATTCAAATGAGTCCACAGCTAAGTTATGCTATATGTTATGGGTCGCAACCATAGATTAGGGATAAATATTGAGAGCAGCAAGTTATATGTGACTGGATGTCCTACATTAGCCTGTCAAGAATTACTTTGTTACTATTATTTGCTTATGTGACAACGTATATACTGTTTTAAGTTTAAGTTTTAAAAGAGAAGAGGTCTACAATTCGACTATAGGTCTATCTAAAAAATGCATAGGAATATTTTTTTACCTTTTTTGTAAAACTCGGTAAACGTCAAACGATTAACTGGGAAAAATGATTTTAAAAAATCAATGTCATTTTAAACACCAACCTATAAACAACCTGCACATTGGTTAACTAAGATTTGATTAAAATAAAAAGTAGTTTAAGTTCTAGTATCAAAGTATAAGTCTTACCTTTCTATTTTTTTTAATTTTTTGTTTCAAATCGTAAAGAAGTTCACAGAATAGGTACAGTAGTACTATTTAAATTATGCGCTTCGGCTATATTCGTCAAGCTTCGGAAATCCGAATGTATTTTAAAGATAAGTGTGTATATATTGAGTAGTTATTACATAATTAATCATTTCGCTTAAATTTAGATTAGGTCAGATTTAGGTAGTAGAAAAGTATAAAGTGTAAAATGAGGAAAAAGTGTAAAGCCGAAGCGCATAATATAAATAGTAGTAACGTACCTTAGTAAAAGTATAAAAAAAGTGAAGAACCAAGTTCCAACTGTGTAGTCTTACTAGATTGGGAATAAAGTAGGTGTAACATACAGACGGATAGACAGACATATATAATTGCTACATATACATATATAGGTCAGGTTTAGGTAGTAGAAAAGTATAAAGTGTAAAATGAGGAAAAAGTGTAAAGCCGAAGCGCATAATATAAATAGTAGTAACGTACCTTAGTATAAGTATAAAAAAAGTGAAGAACCAAGTTCCAACTGTGTAGTCTTACTAGATTGGGAATAAAGTAGGTGTAACATACAGACGGATAGACAGACATATATAATTGCTACATATACATATATAGGTCAGGTTTAGGTAGTAGAAAAGTATAGAGTGTAAAATGAGGAAAAAGTGTAAAGCCGAAGCGCACAATATAAATAGTAGTAACGTACCTTAGTACAAGTATAAAAAAAGTGAAGAACCAAGTTCCAACTGTGTAGAACTAGATTGGGAAAAAAGTAGGTGTAACATACAGACGGATAGACAGATATATCGAATTTCTAAAGGTTTTTGTCATGAAATTCACCTAGGGAACCCTAAAAAGGCGATCAGTTGTTGATGCAGATGGTGTTGACTTTGATAAGAAGGATATTTATTGAATTACTTACAATCTTTGAATAAAATATTGAATTAAATTATAATAAATACGAATATCTGTCCGTTTGATTCTAAATGTGTCAAGGTTTGTTTATTAATTTATTAATGAAAATGTACTTGTAATGCAATTGAAGATTTTGATAGCCTATTGGTAAATGCTGATTAAAATAACAATACCTACATAAATAAAAAGTATAATAACGCCCGTATAGCAACCATATAACCAGAGTATCCATGACTAGCCTAAGAAACTAGATCCCACAGTCTGATAGGTGGCTATCTTATTGCTAGCTGGCCACATATTCAATCCTGGGCAGTGCTAGTCACTGTAATGTGCAGAACTGGCTGGTAAATTAACCAGTTATCTAGGCTTAACCTAGAAGCCTTAGGTTGGCAACGCACCACTCACTGCTTTAGGCATCGGTAGGCCAAGTGCGATTTTACCATCAGGAAATTCTATTTGTATCTGCCTTCCAATGTGATACAAAAACCTTAGGCACATTTCATTAAATCGGTTTTGTAAAACAAGATATACCTATCTACAACTAGAGATTAATAATTATACCTAGTTTTTACTACGACTGATGTTAACGTTTTCAACTTGTTCTGCCGCTCTAACTTCTGTGATTGCCACTGTCGTGTTTCGCCTAACAGGGTAGCGAATACCAAATTAATAAATCAAAATTGCTAGGTCGACTTTGTGGTAGTACACTGTGTGGTAACCCGAATAGGCAGCCTTACCAACTCCTGTAGCCACGGCTCAGTGCTCATTATCCCATTTCCTCCGTTATGAAGAGCAGGTTAGTCAGTCAACTAACTCCCGTGCTCTAGAATCCCAGCCTTATGATACCAGCGCACCAGTATGATGTATACGCACCAGTACATCTATGGTACATCTAGGCGACAGTTGTCTTTTACCATCTTGTCCGCAATGTTATAAAAAAATCAAGGGTTATGTTTATGATTCGACTGGTTTATGGTTGGACTGGTTGTCTATGGTCCTTCGATAACACCTTAGGGAGTACTACAGATTTGTAAATAGAAATAGTAGACGTGCAATAATTCTATGTATTTCGAGAACCATAACACATTCAAACTAACGTGCAAGGTTGAATACTTAGTTGAATTTGAAATTTAAATGCAACTACTTTGGATACGAGTATTGTTTGAACTGCAAGTGTGCCAGTAATTAGAATGACAGTGAATTCACTTTGGGTATAGTTATAGGTCACTTGACACTTTTGTGTGGCGTGTCTATTATTAACACTAGATACAAGTGAGGCCTGAATAAAATCTAAACTCATTTACAAAATGAGAAAATATTATGGTCGTACTTGGTAAAAATAATAATTAAAATCTTGAAAGAAAATGGTCGTAGTTCTTTCGTAATTATTAAACTTCGTGTAAGTTATGTGAAAAATTAGTTAATTTAGATTTTAGGTGGCAATTAGTTTGATTTTGTTGAACAAAGTGCGTAATTGGAGGAGTGCATAAGGATGATGGATTTGTCAGATACATGATGAATTTAGTTTTCAGTATAAGTATCCGATTTGGCCAAGGGCAAAGCAAGGATTCTGTATATAGAGAGGATTGTATGATGATGTTTTTTATTCCAAGTACCTCCTATTTTAATAGTGGTTTTCACATTCGTGGTGCCTACTGGTTAGATATATAGTGTCCTTCCGAATCAGGTGTTCAAATTGTTAGTCCGTGTTTAGTACATCTAATACACAAAATCTAAATTTAAATTAACGTGATTTAAATAACTTTTGGTTTTCTCTCATAGTCCTAACTTCATGCACAATAAACTCATCCATGTGATTTAAAATAATAATAATAGCAGACTAGAAAACATTTTTAGCAAAACGATTTATTATTTGATATGATATAAGCAAGACATTCAGTGATGATATAAAGTAAATGAAATAAATAAATGAGATTTGAGAAAGAGTTGGATTGAAAGAAAGTGTTGGTGTTAAAATGCGAAAGGGCATACTCCGCTGGTTCGGTCATGTGGAAAGAATGACACATGAAAGATTGACAAAACAGATATATAACTCGAATAAGGATGGATATGTACCCTGAGAGACCAAGATTGACATTCTACGATTAAATCTAAATAAATCGGCTGTTATACAAAGGTGGTGTCAAAAGTATACACACTTTTTTGAGGTAAACGCTTGTACTTTTTCACTACACACTTTATTTAACATTAGCAGCCCGCCCCCGCTTCGCACGGGTATAAAATATACATATTAATCTTCCTCCTCAATCACTTTATCTATTAAAAAACCACATCAAAATCCGGGACATAGGGACAGAGGAAGTGACTTTGTCTTATACTATGTAGTGACATGTTACGCTATAGCCAACCGTTTCCACTTGTCATAGCATCATCAGGAAACCGGTGTATTTGCATGAAAAGGGAAATACAACTACGAAATTTGGTGAGAAGGGTTTTTTTTAAAATAGAAAGGACAAAATTTTGGAAACTCTACCCCTAGGAGGGCTAAATGGAACCCCCGCTTGGAAAGTTTGTATGGAAAATTGAAATGTTTTTCAGTTAGAAGCATGAAATTTTGTTTTTGGGCTACTTACTAAAGCGCTTCTGGAAATTTTACCCCTAAGAGGGTGATATAGCGGTTGACTGTTTGTATATAAGTCCTTATTAATGAGATATGATCAGTAAATATATTCACTGCCTCACGAGCAAAGTCGCAGGTAACAGCTAGTAACAAATATACTAAAAACTTCCCTTCTAACTAATTTTGTTAATCGACTTTCAAAAAATGAGGAGGTTATACTATGTAAGACTCCTATATTGGTTTTGTGTAGGCATGTTAATCGTTACTCCGTGATTTCTGAACCGATTTCAAAAGTTTTTTTTAAAGGGACCTTCGAGGTGATTAAATTACCGCCATGACTGGATCTGATGATGGGAACACAGGTAAATCGAGGAATATACTAAATTTTTTAGTGTACTGAAGTAGATGATTTACTTATTGAAATCAAAGTCGGTTTCTTGCAGATTTCTTGCCCTTAAATAACTATTTTTCTAGTTCATGCATAACATACACTCTTTAAACGGTTTTCGGTCATGGTATACTTTAGACACGTTAAGGAGCAGCCGCATGATATTAGAAGGGAAACAAGCAGACGGATTTCCTGATAGTAAGAAATTCACGCCGCCTAGAGACACCAAAGGTAGTGATGGTGCGTTGCCAACCAGGATGTTAATCCACAAGCAAAAGTAACTTTACCGACTACGGTTATATCGACAGGAATAGGTATGGCGGTAGTACCAATCCGGGCGAGTCGCTGCGAAACTCTACCACAGTGTCAGATGTGATTGTTTTAGTGAAGGTAAGTCTATGTTCGCCATTTCCTCGCGGCCTGGTTGGGAGGCAGATGGTCTATTCTGCAAAGGAGCCCGGACCAGCAAAAGTAGTAAAGTTTAGTCTCATAGAAATTTTGTGACAACCGATTCATTGTTTTTGAATTATAATGAGTATATACGTATTTATTGTTTACTTAAGCGACGTAATATTGAAATTGAAGTTAGTTTCGAACAGTTTAATTTTATGTCTTTGTTAGTACAATATTTGGATTTTGGAAACGTTAACTAAGTAAAAAGTATCTTCACGCCCATATCCCGGAAGAGGTAGGCAGAGGCACAACCAGGGCACCCACGACTAGCCGAAGATACTAAGTCCCATAATGTAATAGGTGGCAAGCCTATCGCCAACCGGGCACATTTCCAATCCCGACCAACATTTTTTTTATTAGAAAATTGGAAAAATCCAATTTTCTTTTTGTTGGCCGACCCGGGATTCGAACCCGAGACCTCATGCAGTCAAGTCCAACACCCGGACCGCTCGACCACAAAGGCGACACTTACTAACTTAACTAAGTAGTATTCACAAGAACCACTTAACAGTATTTAAGCAAACAACCTTTGTAATTGACATGAGAGATCTCAATGCCGATAGAAGGGTATCTAATTCAGCACCATTAATAACGTCAAAATCATGTAAATTGAGAGCAAATTTATATAAATGTTATTGAAACAAGGACTCAGTTTGTGTCTCGTTTGTTTTGAACTTTACATGAATATTTATGAGGTAAAGACGTAATAGTTATTTCCAGAAGTTTTTGAGTTAAACATTAAGTTTTCGATGGTATTACGGTAAAAGGCGCCATTTATAACAGCCAGTAAGAAACAAATACAGCTTTTAAGAGCTAAAGATGATATTATGTTACCCTTTTAATGGCTTTGCTATTTTCTAAATTGATATACACTGATGTATTACCATGGTCAACTTTGAGGCAAGGTAACAGGAATAGTCGATGATGTGGGTACCTAAAGTCTGAAGAATCGTCACCAATACCTACGATCTAGACACAGTGAAGTAATAAAATCCTGCTTCTCATGAAATACTCCTCTACTCTCCCTATCCTTTACTGAGCAGATACGTAAATAATTAGACTATTCTTCAAAAGTGAAATATTAGCAAAAAAAATTGGTAAAATCGATTGATTTATGTTGTCCTCACTAAAGGAACTAGTTAAAAAATTATAAATATCTCACCTGTCGACTGGAGGTCTGGTGGTTGCTAGCCGCTGCATCATCATCGCCTGGGACAGGGCGGGCGGCATCAGCCCCGAACCCAGCGCCGCCAGCGCCGCGATCATCTGCTGGAACTGCACACACATCTCCGTGTACGCCTGCTGTCGTACCAACCGGTTATAACTAAACGCGCAGTGGATTGGGAACACTGGCCATTTATGACATTATTCCAATATCATATAACAGGGTTTTACAAAGAGGAGACAAACAAACAGATGGATCATCTATTGGTAAGTGATCACCATCGCCTACGGACATAAAAATGGTCGTCAACCTAGTCTCGAAGACTAAAAATTAATAGTTACTCTCTTTTTTGATAGTAAGTACCATACCAAACTAAACTCTGACTGCAAAAAAACTAACCATACATATTTACCTATGTTTACTCTCATATGAATAGGTTATAAGTTGAGGAAGAAAGACCAACCCTGCACACACATCGCAACAGCCGATTTTTGTTGTACATATTTATCTTTCTTTACCATTATCTCATTTCTCAGTGTTAGGCACAGGGCGTAAAAGGGGATTTCATTGCCGAAACCATGAACGGAGACGGCGGGCTGATGTTTGTCAGGTTTAAGTGTTGCAGAAAGTTTGTACCCCAGATCAGGATTAGCATGGACATGACTTTTCATAGGGCTTTTTAAGTAATCCTTTTAATAAGGATTTAATGTTTGTTTAGGTATAGGTACCTATCGTTAGAAATATAAAAGCATGATCAGATGGAGATAACTTCCAATGGAGCATGCCATTTATACACGGGAACAGTAATCGTGACAAATAAAGTTAAGCTCGCCTTTACCAAGCAGATTAGTAGAATATGTAATACCTGTGCTATAGCCTGTGGATTCTGCCCCTGCAGTTGCAGCTGTAGCAGGTGTTGCAACAGCTGAGGCCCTGCTGGACTTTTCGCGCCGGACACCGAACTGCTGTCCGATTCTGACGCCGGACTCTGGAAAAGACAGTTTACATTAGAATCTCAAAATTCCTTTAACCATCATCATATTGATATTTTTTTACCACTAAGCTTCCACGTAGGAGTACTTTTTTATAGAATATGTCCGTCAAGATCTTTTTTCTGGATTTAAACTCATTTCTTCGAAAGTAATAATTACTACATGTTAGAATATGTAGATAAACCGTTATTTCATCCCTGAGTAGGTATTTGTACGGAAATTTCAAAATGGTTTCCTTATTTATTGCAGTTTACCTACTTCCTGAAATTTCCATCCACATGCACCAATATTTTTCCTCATCCTACTGTCAACGGTACACATTAAAGCAGTAATTAGCAGCCCAACGAGGCCTACTTAGTTTTAGGTCTTTTTTTTATGATATTGGAAGGCAGATAAGCAGACGGATTTCCTGATGGTAAGAAATTTCTGCCACCTAGAGACACCAAAGGTGGTAATGGTGCGTTGCCAACCTGAGGCCGGGATGTTAGGCCTTGAGCAAAAGTAAGTTTACCGGCTACCTTACCCTCCGAACCGGAGAAATAGGTAAGGCGGTGGTATCAATCCGGGTGAGTCGCTGCGAAACTCTACCACCTAGTCAGATGTCACGGTGCCTGGCAGGAAGGCAGATGGTCGATTCTTCAAAGGAGCCCGGACCAACACGGGGGAGTTTGCGCTGATGCATCATGACCAGAAGGTATTTTTTTTCAAAAGGCACAGACAACAAACAAAAATATCTCTTCATGGTAATTATGCATCATATTTGACGACTAAAGCTTGAAACATTTTTTAGTTAAATTTTGAGCAGCCTTTAAAAATGTTTTACGATAGATACATTTATGATTTAAATCGCTCAAACTGGTGTCTTCAATACAGTAGCGGCACATTTTCATTAAAGTTTGCAATCTATTGTTTAAATACTTGTTTAGATTTTTAGATAGACCAATATTCATCAAGAAATAAAAACCAGATTATATTTATAAACCTAATAGGTGTTTGCTTATATTTTCGTAAAGCGGTAACAAAACAGATTAGAACACAATTCAATTCAATGTCTTTATTTCGTAGGTACATTCATTCGTTACACTTGAAATTATATGGACTAGAATTTAAAAAATACATTTTCATTATGGTTGATTCATCTGCGTTACTGAAATCCGTATCATTTGTTTTTTCTGGAATGTACCTAGTTATTGACCAAAAAGTAAGAAATAAAATGTCTATTTAATTGGTATTTTTTTACGAGAACTAAGAAGTATATGACCCTTCTGATAAAAATAGAAAAATAGGAACCGTAGCCTATAGACACCATATATTTCATAGGTCTTGTGAAGGTTCTTGGTCCAAGAACGAGGTTAGGTACTCCAAAACATTCTTCTATTTGATCCAATACAAAAACGCAATATTCTCATATATTACGACAGATAGGAAATGGAAATGTGACATTTTAAAATAAAATGCATACTTTATAGCTAATAACATATTATCTTTTAAATAAAGTACAAAACGTTTAACTCTATAATTAGTTTGTTGCCCCTATAATGAGAATCAAATAACTGGCTGCTTACACAAATAACTAGGTTTCAACGACCCGATAGATAAATAAATAATAAGCGGCCATCTAATTGGCTGTACAAACTAACAATCAATGCCTGTGTATTTTTTCTAATTCTATTGTCGTTGACGATGACAGCCCGCCAATTTGAACGCAGCTGTTCTCTTGCTCCCATTATTTGAACTTGGAACGTAAAAAAACTGGTTACACATAATTTACCGCTCGCCAAATGGTGGGGTCTACACATTCTAATTCTAACTCGCGGCCTCGACCAATAGCGGCCGAGGACGAGCCAACATGGCGGTCGTGGGAACCGGTTAATGGGCTATTTGAATTTAGAATAGTATTTTTATTAATACGTTTGCGAACAATGGATTTTTTCATCTAATTTAATATGCAACGACAAATTATAAGATGGGCGGGCTTAGCGTTTCGTTTTTTGCTGCAATTATAATTTTACTTCCTTTTGTATAAATCAAAGAAAACGTCATAGTTTGTCAATAACAAACACCGTAATTACCTATTTGCGCAAGAGTCAAGGTTTGACGTATTTACCTTAAAGATTTGAAGTCATATTTGTCGAGGTTTTAACATGCTACAAATTTGAAATGTATGGTTACATAATTTTCCCGTTTCCTCCGTGTCACTTACTTAGATCGAATATACATTTTGTTTTTATTGATTATAAAATATTAGCTAAAAAACCAAATAGGTACCTAACTATGCGCTACAGTTTGCAGTGAAATGTTTAGATTGGTACCTATACCAAATTACCACCGCATCCAAGACCAGCGCAAGCGCAGCAGCTTTGTGGTTTGGCTAGTAGTCAGTTAATTCAAAATTTCAGCCTTAAGGTTAAACAGACACCATTGAGGACTAAGGCCCTAAGGCATTGCAAATAGCCACTTGGTATTTATTTTAAAGACAAAAAATAAAGAAACATTTTTTCATTTTTAAAAGACCGGGTAGTGCCTACGGCCGAATCGTTATGCTTTATGTCTCTGGCAGATGTCAAAATATGTGGTCATTTAAAATGACAAATGTCAAAACAGAAATGGCAGTTATGTTAATTTTATCCTAATTATGTTTTTTTTCCTTTTCATGTAAAATTTTATTAAATAATGTTATACTTATTATAAAAAGAATATTTTCACACCCATATCCCTCAAGACGTAGGCAGAGGCACAACAAGGGTCACCCACAACTTGCCGAAGGCACTTAGTCCCGCAATACGATAAGTAGCAAGCTTCAAAAGCAAAATATCCAATTCCAGGCAACTTTATTTTTAAAAGAAATTTGTGTATTAATAGTGTGTCAATTATATTTTTTTGAGTGTACTTACTTAATTACATTAACGAAAAGTAAATTATATAACGATATCAAGCAGGTCTTTTTATAATAATATCCTCAGCTTTAGGTATATTATTTACCAGTTGTTGCCCGCCACTTTGTACACATGTTGAAGTAACAATATATGCTAATTAGAAAAAATAGACTTTTCTGAAACCTTGTTTTTTCATTACGTACCTACTTACATCTAAAATATTAGATAGAGACGGCGACACGTAACACCAATAAAAAATAGACGATTTGTTATTAGTATATTACACTTCATTACATTAGAAAAATAGTTTGTCTAAGGTCGCATATTTAAATATTATTTTTTTAGGAAGTATTAAATTTGTCCTACCTGTCATGTATATCAACTGCACGCTGGACTTGACGCCTTTGGCTGTTTTAAGTCTTTGACAGGATTGAATTAGTACACTTCTATGTATATTAATTCGACCTAATCATGTTATGTTTATTTTTTTCTTTCTAGAAAATATACTCTAATTTATTACTAAGCTGCCAAGTAATCTTAAATTTAAAACATTTCTTAATTGCTCATACATAATTTATAGGCAAAAGAATTAATTCACTTATTGCCTGCATATTTTTCCTTGACAAGGATGATGTATAGTTTTAGTTAGGTAGATACTAGTTAGGTCTCACGTGTCGGTCTAAACAATCCGCTAGTTAGTATTCAAGGTGGACACGATTAGCGAATAATCAAGGTGAGCCAAACTGGTTGGTCATTTCATGTTTGTGTGCTTTTAAATTGAATTTATACATTAGTGTTCAACCTTGGCTGTATGGCGGAAAACATGTTTGTCTATAATGAAGGTAAGTATTACTAGAAAAAGGCAGTATGGATGTTGGTCTTGCCTCTCTCAACAATGACAGATATAAAAAATAGTAGAAAAATAAAAAAATATACAGATTTAGGTGTGATTAATTAAAAAAAAAAAGAGTTTCGAATTAGTATGCAAAAATATCAATGTGTTTAACAAACAAACATATTTTACAGGTCACACTGATATTTTAAAATGTATTACACTTCCATGATTTTTTATAGATTCTTTTTAAATATTCAACTTGATAGTCACAATTTCATTATTTCTATATTTATTTACCTACTTGAACGTATGCAAGTAATAGGTTAAACACCTTTTCTACCTTGCAAGAACTTATACTAAGGTGAGGGCCACCAAAATGTTACTGATGTTATTTAATTTGCAGAAAAAAAGAAAATTGGTGAATAATTTTTTTCACTGGTTATTAGTAATAGTATCATTAAAAAATAGTATTTATGATGAAAATATACGACCACAAAATGGAAAGTTGTCATTTAAATGCAAAATGTAATTATTAGTGTTGGACCTAAAGCTAATTTTTTTTTATGTTTTAGGAAGGCAAACAAGCAGACGGATTTCGTGATGTAAGAAATTCACGCCGCCTAGAGACACCAAAGGTGGTAATGGTGCGTTGCCAACCTGAGGTCAGGATGTTAGGCCTCGAGCAAAAGTGAGTTTACCGGCTACCTTACCCTCCGAACCGGAACACGTCATGACGTTATGGCGGCAGGAATAGGTAAGGCGGTGGTACCAATCCGGGCGAGTCGCTGCGAAACTCTACCACCTAGTCAGATGTCACGGTGTTAGTGATGATAAGCCTATGCTCGCCTTTTACGAGCTGCCTGGCAAGAAAGGCAGATGGTCTATTTTGCAAAGGAGCCCGGACCAAGACGGGGTCTGAACGGGGTTGAACTTAATATCTTCTAAGGTTAGTACTTGGTATTACTATCTAATTGTATCGTTTTTTTTTTATTTTCTGTATACCTACTTTATAGGTACCTATAAATTTTATTTGTTGGTGTTAAAATATTTAGACAATGTATCTAATAAAAATATATTTTATTAAAGTATCTACTTAAAACATTTTTCACATTTTTCTTATTCTTTTCTATTTATGTGACTGCTGTTATTAAGATTGTCGAGAATGTTAATTTGTTGTTTTGGAAAAAAGACTAGATACTTTGGTATTCCAAAAAAACATTTTTACTTATAAAGAAAAACAGAACTAACCAATATTAAACCAGTCATAGATAAAGCAAGAACAAGAGGATACATACAATGGTATTTATTTACCTACATTTGGTTTGACGCCAGGCGCAAGCTAGACGGTTCATTTAAATATGAAGGTGTAATGTCTTTTGAAGCACTCTCGACTTGTCTGGCTTGCAACAGGGGTCTTTGCTAAGGCTACACAAAACTAGGTCATATTTTTGCAGTCAAAGCGCAGTTGCTCAAAAACTTATTTTCACGTCTAGACGCTTGAATTGTCGTAATAACTAGGTGTCTTCGCCCATAGCTCATTCAGGATAGATTTCCCAATGTGGCGACACAAAGAAAGGTAGTATATGTATCAGCCTATTTTTGTCTTTTAGCTGCATTTGGGTTATTTTGAAGCCAGATTCAATTTGGTGATAACCAGACGTAATACTTTGATTTTTATACCTACTAGCATAACTGTTTCATCGTGCTTCGTACTGTATTCATTCTACGTTACATGTTTTAATTTTGCTTTTAAATAAAATTTATCAACACTTTAATAAAAATTATACATTTATTACATTTTAATAGTGTGTCAATTTTATATTTGTTGGATGTATCTATTACTTAATTACCTACATTAACGGAAAGTAAATAGATAATGATATCAAGCAATAATACAATGATTTTATAATAATATCCTTAGCTTTAGGCTATTTACCAGTTGTTGCCCGCCATTTTGTACACATGTCAAGATAACTTTTCGGAGTTAGTGATGAGAACAAAAGATTTTACATTAGTAAAAACTTTCCTAAATGCTGACTCGAAATTTATGCTTAAAAATGTATAAAATTTGTTAATATTTTTTTCTGGAAAAGCGGCCAGGAAAGCACACAAACCGACAATTTTTTTTTATAATGTTTTGAGTTCTGTATCTTGTATACAATACCTACCATAGCAATCACTATTTCTAAAAAAATATTTAAGGTACAGATTTGGTTTTGTTACTTTATTGTTACATGTATAAATTACTATTATAATATTACATGTAAATTATCTAAATTATTTAGATAAAAATGATAATAGGCGTAACTCTTTTATAAACTAGGAAGTTCAAATAAAATATTCAAATTATATGAGGCACAACAACACACTACATTACGTTATTAAAATAAAAATAAAAACATAATAACAGATAAAACCACGCAAATGACTCACCATGAAATTTCCTCATTTTCTATTGCCATCCATTTTCACAATTAATAAAAAGCACAACACTGGTAATGACAAACCAAAGTGTAGTTAATTACATTTCCTCCACTTAACCACAAAACTTCGATTCAAATAAAAAATTCCCGCCAATGAACACGAATACGAATAAAAAAACAAATGTCAAAAGTGCATTTTTCTTTTTTTTACGAGCGGCAATGATCGCATGCTGAGGCTATTTGGCCGCACGTGTTTCTCGAAGGGGTGGGCCTTGCACGTGAATTTTCCGAGGTTTCCACCCCTGCGGACCGCCCCTATAGGCTTTTCTGTCCGGCCTATGCAGTTCAACCGAACGAATACAAACATGAATGGAGTTGATACACTACTATTTTATTTAAAAATATATGATCAAACATAGTTTAATGTATTTTACATCTATATAACAAAATTCGTTCTGGAACGTTTATTTGATTTTTAAAAAAATTACAAATATTTGGAACATGTATTTAGTAAAAGATTTTTTTTAATTTTCGCTGTACCGATTATTTAAAATATAAAATAAAACAAATTAAAATAAAATTTTGTTTAAACAGAAGAGAATAGGGTATTTGTCCATAATTTGTACAGTTTTGTGATTAACGTTAACAAAAAATTAAGACGCAGTAAAGCTACAAGAAACGGACATCGACATTGTAGTGTCGAGATTTGATAATTACTTAGACGAAAAGTAAATGATGATTGAGGAGATGATGATGGAGGTGGACATTTTCTAAACATTTTACTTTCGGATCGGACTAGCTCTTTGTGAGTCATAATGAACAATACATAATCTTCAGAAAATTTATACGCAAGCACTGCAAAATCATAATCTATCGTTCTAAAAAATAATCATTAAAATATTTTCGTGATTGGCCGAGTATTCGCGTAACAAATTTTACAAAAAACTTTTACAAAATTGATAGCCGATTCCTTTTTGGAGTTGACTTCGTTAGTCTCGTAATTTTGGGATTTAAATATTAATGGAAGCTAAGGAAGTCTTATTTTTTTGTAATAAGTTCGCTGTTACTCTAGTAAGTCATTTTTTGATTCAGTTAAATATGTTTTCACATTAATTTGTAGGTTTGAAATATTGTACTAGTCATTTACAGACATTTAAACCACGTAGTTGTTGTTTTACGATAGGGACACAATGTTTTGTAATATAAAAGGAAAACTGCAGAATATATAATAAGGTTTTAGTCCTAATAACTCTTAACCAAAAACCCTTATAAGTAAGTTTAATACGCACATAAAAAATACACGAGTTCTTTTATACATAAAAAACTGCATTTCGTACACTGGTATTTCATGAAAATTGAAACAATTAATATAATGGCTAGTAAACAATTTTAATTACTACGATAAAACATTTAATTGGTACATTAATTTGCAACGTTACATTTCAAACAGGAAAAATTTAAGACAACACAACTACAAATGGTTTGAATTAATTTTACGCATGAGATACTAAAGCAGTACAATTATTGCTCCCTCATAGTTAAGAAGTAAGAATCAATTGTCGGTTGGATGTTGAGTAAAAGCACATTAAAGTCTCTGGAAGCACATTAATCATCTTTAAAAGAAATATTATATAAATGTCTAGAATTTGTGTTTTTTCTTTGATCGGTGAGATGTAAAAAACATTTTAAGGAACATCAAGTAAACTATTTCATGTTTATTTTCAATTACACCAACGCTTATAATTCTTGCTCTGCTAATAATAAATTACGTAACGTCTTCAAATACAATGTAATAAGTGTCTTCTAAAAGGTATCGATGGTGTGATCATTGAAATAAAAAACTTAAATAACTTAGCATACTTGATTACCTGAAGGGTGTTGGATAAAAAATGTTCTAATGATATAGTTAGTTTTACCAGTTGGACAGGTGACTAGTTCTATAATAAGTCAGTCATTGCCCTGCAAAATTGCTTTTGCGTAGAACTTAAAGTAAGAAAATTATAAAAAGTTTTATTTAATACAATGAACTTTTGTTTGATTATTTTTTTGCTATTTCAGATATAGAATAGAGAGTGCAAAAATATAAAAAAAATGTGTTATCTTGCTTCTTTTATGCCTTATGTATTGAGATTGAAAAATACATGATTTTACCAGCAAGAGTATCACAAGCAATATCACAGTTCTGGGTCTTCATGAGAATCTCATTTAAGGTTGGGATCTTTTAGTCTACGCAAATGTTCATTTCAAGTTAATTTTTTGAAAGTGAATAAAAAAAACTGTCATTTTACTTACCTACTTTGAATGTTAGTCGACCCAGTGAAATTTTCATTGCTTGACATTAACAGCTACTGATAGTTTTATAGATTAAAGAATTTTTTTAGCAATTTTCCAAATCTTTCTTTTCATAAGAACCTTGTCCTGAAGATATATAACACAACAATAGAATGCAAAATACATCCGTTTAGGCGTAATGCGATTACCACGCGAAACGAGGATTCATTTATATAAACATAGATTATCAAATTGCATTATGATCAATTACTTGTAATTTACATCTTTATACCTACATTTTATCGTCTCTGTAGTCTAGCGGTTCAGTTGTTGGACTTGACTGCATGAGGTCCCGGGTTCGGATCCCGGGTCGGGCAACAAAAAGAAAATTGGGTTTTTTCCAGTTTTTTAATAAAAAAGAATGTTGCTCGGGATAGGATATGTGTCCGGTTAACGATATGCTTGCCACCTATCACATTGTGGGACTTAGTATCTTCGGCTTGTCGTGGGTGCCCTGGTTGTGCCTCTGCCTACCGCTTCGGGGATATGGGCGTGAAGATACTTATACCTACATAAATCAGATCCTTTACGAAAAAAAAACCAAATTTTTTACTTACTAATAGATCTTACACTGTAACATGGATTTCTGTTGAGTTTTAGGTATCTTTCATCTTTTTGATATTTAGCTAAGACGTGCATTATATCAGAAAACAAAATATTAGCAATATGTAAAAAAAATATTGCTATAATAATAGTATTATGTTATAATTAAGTGAATTTTAAACTAGTAAAACAATTGTATTTCAATACCAAGAACACATTCACAGTTATGGTGTATATTTGTCTCTTACCAGCAGCCATTTTTTCCGCAATTTTAAAACATTAAAAAACATATTTTTAAAATTTATTGATTTGATATAATATGTTGCCAAACTATTAAAATCAAATCTGGTATTTTATTCGTAAGTTGTTGCAAAAGATTCATATGGATATATATTGCATTTTCTACTAAAATTTAAACATGTTTTAATTATCAAACCCATTGACAAGTGATAATAAAATCGTCTATTTATTCAAAGCAAAGCTCGTGACATTCATGAAATGAAACTCTCATTCGCCACAATAGTAATTGGCTTAATATCCCGTATAATATTTAGCAATCCAGTTACGTAAACATACAAATTACAAAGCGTTTAAAAAACAATTACATAATGGCCACTCCGCACCACTTTCTGTTCAAACGCTGCCTACTTTTCATGCTCTACGCCTACACGCTTACTATTTCAGTAACAAAAAGGTCGTTTCAGCAAAACTGAACTTTAATCCCTAAATAACACAGTCCAAGGTCTTTTAAAACGGAAATACACGCACCCCATCTCTTTCTCACGTATTAATCAAAATACTAGTTTTCTACTTTGACGTGGAATAGTAGAGAATGGATAAGGCATTGTTTCGTAAATTGAAACTATGGTTAACGTAAACCAGCGTTAATGGAGCTCTTCTAGTCCCCTCGTTGAGGCGGAATGCGTATTTTTATTCTGTGTGTATGGCGTTCTAGAGGTCAAGCTCACTGGTCGTTCTAAAGCTTGGTTTAGACAAGCTACATAATTGCTATTGTAAGCTAAAGGGTTTACAATATAGTGCAATTATGGGCAGACAATGATTAGAAATGTTGATACGGATGCGACTCTCTTATTAATTACTCGGGGGTATATTATAGCCTTTGTCACTGCATTTAATTGTAATTATAAACCGTAACGACCTCTATGACAATATCCTGAAAAATTCAAAAGAGCAATGCTTAGTTAAAAATATTTGAAAAATAATTCATGTAGCCCTAGCCTTATTTTTTTGCTGCCAGTATTTTTTAAATACGTATAGTATTTAGCTGCCAGTAATTTTTAATACGTATAGTATTTAATAGCTGTTGTCTCTCACGATTTTGTTTTTTTTGTATTGTAAGTATTAAACATCCTTCCTGTGTAACTAATACATTAGTACTGTAATTTGTTTTATGGATAAGGCAAAAACACAAAGATTAATTAGAATTAATATTATGCTCAAGTCTTAGAGAGACTAACAAAGAGCCATTGATTTTAATATATTTGTAGGTGTAAGAGAAAAATATTGGATGACGAAAAACCGAGTTTTCCCAATCGTAACAAATATAAAAAAATAAAGATTATAGTCCTATTAATATTATAAATGCGAAAGTTTGTATGTATGGATGTATGGATGTTTGTTACTCTTTCACGCAAAAACTACAAAGCCGATTACGATGAAATTTGGTATGTAGGTAGCTGAAGACCCAGAATAACATATAGGCTACTTTTTATCCCGGAGTTCCCGCGGGATTGGGACTTACGCGGGTGAAACCGCGGGACGCAGCTAGTTACAAAATATAGTAATTGTGCGTTGCCAAATTGAGTCGTAGTCTTAGGAGCATTAATACTTAAAAATAATTGTAGCGTTTCAGTTTGAGAAAAAGAAAAGTAAACTTACCTATTTCAGTAAGCCGTATCCAAGTAGAAGCCTGACGTCGCAGCTTAAGGTTAATAACATACCTTTTTGTGATGACTATTTGGTGTGTTCCATGCTTAACATTATAAAAGTCTGACTGTCTGTCTGTTATACTTTCAAGTTTAGCACTAAACTGATTTCGACTAAATTTTATATGTATATATAGAAAGATCAACTAAACCTCAACAGGATTTCGTTTTGAAGTTAGCCACAGTTGTTGTCCAAAGTAAGTTATTTACACTGAAAAAGTCGCGGGTAAATGACCTCATAAAAAACATATTTAAAAGAAAAAAAATCTCCTAGAGTGAGTATCACATGTTCCTGTCGCAATGCGACTATATCTCTTATGCTAAAAAGATACAAATTTTATAATAAAACAGTAATAAAACTAAATCTGTACACCAAATTTTGTTTAAAAGCAATAGTTGCTGCGTAATATATGCAGGTTAAAGAACTCAAAACAAGAGTTACCTAATAAAAAAGTATAGTTAATTTTTGTGTGTTTGTTTAGTTTCTATGCAAAAACTTCTGATTGGATTTTCACCAAATTTTGTGTTGCAGTAACTTATAGTCTGCGTCAACACTTAGGATACCTTTTACTGCGGGAAAATCTTTTGTTTTCATCACTAACCATGAAAAGTCACTTTAGCGCGTGTACGATGTGGTTAGTACCTAAGAAATTTATATTCAACAGATAAAAAAAGCGCGACCAACGTACCTATATGTAAACTATCGCTTAGTTTAGTAATCTTAAGTCCATATATATAAAATTAATAATAATTAACAACTATTCATTTCACTCTAAAATTTAGGTTCTTTAAAAATTTATATTTTTTAACGTAAAGTTAACCCGTTTTGTATGGAAACTGCTATCTGAAGTAGGTTCTAAAAGAACCTGTAATACAGATAAGAAATATAATTATAACTGCAAAAAACCGGCTCTAACTCCATTAATACGTAGAGATTCGATCATTCTTTTTTCGAATTCATGATCCAAAGATGGTCCCATAAACATTTTATTAATATCCAACTATTGATTTTTAAGTTATATTTAATAATAACTAAATTTATATATATATAAATAATAATCAAATTTATAAAGGACCTTTAAAATCTATTGGTTAGTGACAGATGTCGTCAATAACATGCATACGAAAAAACATAGAGTTAAATGTATAACCGCCTCTTGTTTGGGGACGATAAGAAACATGTACTTCGCTAGTCTCGTCTTCAGTTAGTTAATTTAAGTTTTAAAATATTCTAAAAGTTTAGGAAGTCTTTTATTTTTGCATGAAGTTTTTGCATTGAAGCTGGCCAAATTAACAAGTTGATCTAATCCCAAAAGAAAGTTAATTATATGCTTGTCATATAAGTCTTAAGCAAAGACTCTAATATAATATAGAAATAGATTACTAGCCGACCCGGCTAACTACATATCACTTTACATTAAGAGCAACTAACAGCTTGTTTAGAAAAAATGAAGTATTGTTTTTTATATTTTCCAGCAATTTTCTCGGTTTTTCTCGTTAAAAAAACATTCTCCTGCTAATAAACAAAGTCAAATCAATAAGCAATATTAGTCCATCCGTTTATTTACTTTTAAGTCTATATGTTATATCTGTTGTGTCCAATAAAGACTTATTAATAACAACAGTTATTATTTAATCAAGAATATATCATGATGGAATTTACACGGTAATAAATTTAATAAACACCCAGAAATACAGACGTCTATGTTTATCATATAAAGGTTGGGTATAAAAATAGAATTTATGGACATATTTTTTTTTAATGTAAATAACGATAAATTAAATTAATATAGATAAGAATCAACAAGAAAAAATATAACAATAACAAAAAAGATAAGAGAAATTCCTCACGATCGCTCCGAACATCTCTATCAAATTAATTATCATTATACTGATTTTAATGAAACAGTACCTATTCTAAACTCGCTAGCTTAGCACATAATGGATATAGGGCTTTTAAAATTCTTAGAACTTCCAAAATTTCTTTCTACAAAAAAATACTAATTTGATAGGCTACACAAATAATAACACTGTTTTTTTTTCTTGATAAAATGCGAATGTGATACTTAAAATATTCAGCTTTTTTTAAATATTTGTTGTACCAACAAAAATATCAAAATTAATAACTGGAAAATTTTAAGGAAAGTAGAAAAAACAATTAATTTTGTGTAACTTGTCATAAAAAAAACCTTTTTTTCGGTAATAACATTCTGAAGGTGCTACGAAGAGGGATATTTAACTGTCACAGAAGAGGGAATTTTTAACTGTCACTGGTGCTTATAACCAACCTACCTTAAACCTAAAAAAAAACCTAGCAAATTTCAAGTTACAAGAAGAACATTGTATAATTGTACGCGTCTTTGCACTAATTTCAAGTAACAGTTTTAAAAGAAATAATTTATTTATTAATTTTAATTGTGCAGGTACCAAATACATTGTATTAAATGACTTGGTATCTTCTATAAATTACCTACTTCTACAATCTACCTTACATTTCTATTCTTGAACATATTTAGACTTAGAATTAGGAAGAAAAATGCAAATTTTCACAATTAAAAATAAAGAAATCTTGTATTTAAAGTAATTACTATTTAACAATTAAGAATAAATAAATAACAGAGAGAACTAAAGAGGCATGGCGTTAAAACGAAATCCATCAAAAGTTTTTTATACCAACTGATTTGACTATTGCGTGCGTTTATATATTTATATTCACGTAACATATACGCGTAGCCAACGGTGTGTCGAGATAAAGTTATTTATGTTTATTGTATTTTAACGGTTGCGTTTTTTTGTAAATTACCATAAAAATTCCATAAAAATACGCTGTTTTTATACTGTCGTGAAATAAAGTTGAAAGTTTTTTAATGTTTATTTATTTCTTTCGTTCATGTATGAGAGTAGTTAATTCTTATTTGTTATATAATCTGTACTTGTAGAGGTGTGTATAGAATGACTTTAAAGATAAGTAAAACAAAAGAGTTTTGGCGCCATCGAGAGAAAAGATGGTCGAAGTTGTTTCATAATTATTGAATTTTGTGTTTATATTGAGTGACATTAGTCAATTTTGGTGGCATTTTGCACAATTTTGTTCAGTGAAAGAGCACAAATGAAATAATTATTAAGAAATTAGCGTATCGTGTATTTCCTTGTTGCCGCCAAATCTCACTATATGAGCTTGAATAATGAGGCCCCGCTTTATCCAAGACCCTGACACGACTTATTGACGACTTATGACTAACTATATCGAATTGAATTTCGATTTTGGTAAATTTGATGCAAATTTCAACTTGACTAATGGCAAAATATTAACGTAAATGCCAAAACCTAAAGAAAAAAAAAACGAAACAGTACTACCAACAATGCAACGCAAACATACGTACTAAATTACCAACCTGTTGATGTAATAAATGATGACAATCTGTGACTTACGACAGAGTTAGTGTAAGTGATGTAGTGTATAAAATGCATTGGAGTCGACTTCTATGGTTTTAGTTTTCAAACTCAAAGGCCGGGGGAGTAAGAGGAATATGCACATTGATCCAAGTACCTTCAAGGGATAAAAGCTTACTGAAGAACTACAAAGCTCTGTATATCATAAAGTTTATGACAACTAGAGATGATCAAATTTAAGAAAAGCAAGAAAAATGTTTTGAAAAGTGGCACTAGCTTTAGTAAAACGTCAGCAGAAAAACCTAGAAATTAAATCAAAATATAGGAAGTAAATAAAAGCTCGATTTACAAGTGAACAATCTATTATTTTTTGTAGATTTTCTGTAGTAAAATAAATATTTTAGTTATTAAAATAAGTATCCTAGGGTAGTTTATATTTGTAAAAAAATGATGTCCTCTGAAACTGCAAAAAAGGCTACATAAGGCAGATAGATCTCTTAAGTGATGACTTATGTCTTTCGTTTTGAAAGGACGGTTAGCCGCGAAACTTAATTTTAAGAGATTTAATATCTCAGCCTCAAGTTGGCAAAGCATAAGTATACAGTTTCCTTATAAACATGTGGTAATTTTTTATTCAGTATTTCAGTCTAACGGCCGTAAGAAGAGGTTTCAATATGGTACCTTTTAACCAGTCACTAAGACTTTCCAGACGGTTGCAAACACTCTTTCTTAAAAGGGTGAACTTTGAATCAAACTTTGTTTCCATCTTCCGTTATTATTAAATTTGGGTTGATCTCCCGTCCAAACAAACAAACAACCAAACCAAACAAACAGTGTTTTAACCGTCTAGAACGTATATATATAAAAGAAAGTAGCGTTTGTTACACTGTTTATAGTTCAAGAACGGCTTGACTGAATTAGTTGATAATTGAAGGGTACTACCCCTTAGAATCAGGACGAGCATAGGGTATTTTTAAATCGCTTGTCTGGGAGAAAACTAGCAAAAACAACATTTAAATATTTCCCATACAAACGGAACGGGTTTAACGAAGTTCACCGGAACAGCTAGTTATGTCATAAAATCAACACATTCTATACGAAATCGTTAATTAATGACAAATTAATTAATGGCAGTTGATCTCTATGAGTACGGTCTAAAGTGTTTGCAGTTTAACAATCAAGTAGAGTAAAAAAAAAACAAAAAAAGAAGTATAAAAGTAAACTAGTATTTTCCAGTTAACAATCAAATAGAAAGGAAATAAATAGTTTTGG
>NJDD01003320.1:12158-43339 GCA_002245505.1 Calephelis nemesis | reverse complement strand
CCGGACCAACACGGGGAATAAAATCAACATATTCTATACGAAATCGTTAATTAATGACAAATTAAATGGCAGTTGATCTCTATGAGTACGGCCTAAAGTGTTTGCAGTTTAACAATCAAGTAGAGTAAAAAAAACAAAAAAAAAGAAGTATAAAAGTAAACTAGTATTTTCCAGTTAACAATCAAATGGAAAGGAAATAAATAGTTTTGGCATGTAATAGAAAGCTCGAAACATATTTATAGACGTGCCATTGTCGCTCTGTTCCCACGCCGTAATCACTAAAATTAACTCTCACAAAAAACCCGTTACCGCCTCTGATTGTCGAACAAGCTTCCTGTGATTTAAAAAAGAAATTGATGTAATTTCATACCGCAAACTACACTAAATTATAAATCGTCGTCCCAGAGTTAGTCCAGCTATTCGTGTTTAAAAGTTAGAAGTCAGTGTTGTAAAATATTATAAATTCTGTAAAATATATTAACAACTATATTTTAAAGCACCTAAAAGTGAGACACGCGCCAACGACTATCGAGAACGTATTTCTCTCAAGTAAAGAAGAACATTTGTAGGTACCTAATACAATGATAATAAAGATTTATTTGAAGAATAGGGCTAATTTTATGATATTACTAGCAATGTACACGTTCCAACATATTCAACCATAACACTGTATGCAAACATAAATGTTTTTAGCCGAAACAAAGAAAAAGATTAATTGTAGTAAAAAGCTATTTCTTTTATTTATTTACCGAGTGTAAAGAAAGATCTATATTTTTTTTGTTAATGCATATCTAAATAAAAGTTAGCATTAGGTATGCTTAATAGCATTTTATACCGTTCACTTCAAGATTTAAATAAAGGTAGTGGAGAGAAAAGAGAGCCTTTAAATTTAATACCAAAAACATAAATTTAAAAATTTACAGAATATATACCTATCTATATAGAATAAGACATTAATTAAAACAGTCGTTATAACTATTAACGTATTGCTTAACACATTATATGAGTTTTTTTCCATTTAACACATAACAGTTTCCCGATTTTGTTCTTAATAAGAACCTTTTATCAATAAATAACACAATAAAAGCAAAATTTGCCCATCAGTTCAGACGTGATGCGATAAACGCGCGAAATGGGAATTAATTTTATACATTTATACCAACAGATCATGATTATATTCAAACGTAATGCAGTTTTCTCTAAATTGCGAAATCATTTAGATAAGGTTGAATGTTGAGGCCTCGAAATGATGATGCAATAGTTTAAAACATAACAACACACATGCAAGGCAGAGTCACTATCTTTTAATTGAAAAAAAACACAAGCATAAACAAATGCATTTCAAATGCTGTATAAAAACATTTACTTGCATATTCATTGACAGAAAAAAAAAGTTTTTTATGAATGTTGGTAATAACGGGAAGCTGCGCGCCAATTGTCTATGAGGAAGGACAGAAGCAAGGAAATTGAAATCGTAGGTACAGGAAAATTTTTAATCTGTTTTTGTTTACGCGGCAATACCTTTGTTTGTAAGTTGTAATGCATCATTATTACGGAAAATTATGGACGTTGGTTAAATTCTTAATAGGTTAGTATGTTATGTTTAAATGACTATTACTTAGGAACTGAGTTAGTATATGTTTTAATTTTTATTCCTGAGTATTGAAATGCAAGCAATGAGTCCCAAAGTTTTTAACTTCCGGTATTCGGAACTATTACAGAAACACTAAAAACAGATGATATTTTACCGTTGGCAATTATTGATAGCTTATAAAACTTATTCCAAATATTTCTGAATTCTTTACTTATTACTTACTGTATGCTTTAAGCTAGACCTAATTATACATCGATTCCTTCGGATTGGTTCCACCACATTCTTTTCGCCGTCACAATGGCAGTGTTTGCCACGGGCGTGTGTCAGCTGCGAAGCTAACAACTTTGGTTTATAATTTTTTACATTAGGAAATCCATGCGTATGTTTAGGTAACTACCGTTACTCCGATAAATTCAATTTCTACTAGGTATAATACTTGTAGTATATTTTGTATTGTTCTTTTCAAACTTTAGAACCGACAATGGAATTCAATCGACAGTTGAATCATAAGTGTACAAAAAAAATACAAATGGAAACAGTAACTAAGTAATATTTCACTGATTTAATGAATCTTAACGTTGATATAGATAAGACTTTGAAAAAGGATGGTTTGTATATCGTTATCTCAATAAATTTCAGCAAAAAAGATAAAAACGTCAAGCGAAAACTGGTATAGGCACCTTTAAGCAAATAATTTAGTCAAATTTGGTGCGTTTGCCTAATATAATATAGTCTATGATCATCAGAGATTATTTAAGATTCTAATGATTAAAAAATCCAAATCGGTGTTATTTTATTCGATATAAACAAAAATATAATCATGTATATTTTCTATATTAGTATAGTATAAATATAAATTGCTCGGATCATATATTGGGATATTGTTACTTTCTTCATACTTTAGAGTCACTTATCAACTTGTAAAAAAATACATATATAACATATGCATGCCAAGAAACTTGGAGTAGGCAGAGAGACAAATATCATATTTGCAGACCTGCATGGCTTGCTCAACATTCATTGCTCGCCTCATACAAACAGGGCGATTTCCGAAACTTTATATCACCCTCGGAAAAGCCCGAACAGTTTGATCGAGGAATGTCAACCTAGGTCTCCCCGGTCCCATACATCCACATCCAAATTAAATATCTGTTATAGTAACATTTCTGTCTACAACATGTCCAAAATCAATTTACTTAATAATAGCCGTATATCATCAGGATTTATTGAATACATTAATAACAAATAATAATATCTTGTAAGAACATTTAACAAGACAACTGCACCTAAATCTCGGATGATTCAAAATGATCTTATTGACCTTGGCCTTTAGCATGATGCTAGGAATCCTAGAGTTAGTCAGCATTCGATCCAATCATTATTCAAGTTATAGGTGCTTAAGATGTTTCTTAATAATTTATCTGGAAATGACATAATAGATCTTGGTTATTCCTTCAGTTGAGGAAAATAAATTATAGTTTTTTTGGTCTCTATACAGCGTTTACTAGTAATTATTAGTAACTACCTGGAATTAGGTAGTTACACATATTTCCTTTTTTTCTTCAAATTTACAATTACAGAGAATGAAATTAGTTTAGCCGCAGACTTTAAACTACGATTGTTAAAATTAAATTGTTTTCAATAGTGCGATGACCAAGGGAAATGGGGAATCATTTTTATACATATGTGACAAGTTGACCTGTCATACGCTCTGCCATAGCCTACCACCTAACAGTATAAGATATACTTTTTGACCAGTTTTCATACCTACCAAACATACCTACGTGAAAATTTCACAAAAATCGGTCTAGCCCTTTTGAATAACGACTCCCAAGATTTTTATATGTGAAATAAAGAACTTAGGTCTTATAATCAATATTATTTTACTCTACGAGTACCTACCACAGTATTAAAAATTAAGTTTTTTTAAAATCTTGCAGTTTTAGATTAGTTGGAAATGAATTAATTAACTTTCTGTATGCGGTACAGAATAGAATGATTAATAATAATAATAAATACCCCCTGGACAAATCACACAAATTAAATCTAATCCCAAAGTAAGCAAATTATATGCTTGTGTTATGGGTGTTAGTCAACGATACTAATACATATAAATACTTAAATAGATACCAGAATAAATTTAATAAACACCCAGACCCGGAAATGCAGACATCTAAATGTTCATCACACAAATGCCTGCCCCCGTCGGGAATCGAACCCGAGCCTCGCGGTTGGTCGATGTAGTTAGGCGAGTACGCTAGCCACTCGACCAACGAGACGGTCAATTGGACCTAATATATATCTACAATACTCAGAGTTTAAATATCCTTGATTTGCTCAAACAAATCATACATTAAATCTAACAAGCACAGATATGCTACGCATAATAGTCGACATGTGCTACGAATAGACTTGTTGTATTACCCAGTATTTTGTACAATATATCGTAGTGATTGCATAGTCTACCTGTACAATTTATACAAGCCAGTTGTATGCTTTAAATCTCGTTCAGTGTGACGTAGCGTATTATATAATATTAAATATATGCTACGTTTAACAGTCTACAATGTACTACAATTACCAAAGTCAGTTGTATTGTACAATGTTTGACTCAATTTGATATAATGTATTGTATAGTCTACTTCATATGATACTCATAAAATTGTATACTTATGCTAATTAAAAATGCCAGTTGTATTTTCAATCTTTTGTACAATTTAACGTAGGTACCATTTTTTATGTTCCATCAAACCTACACAATAGCAGACAAAATTCGCATATTTAAAGTTAGTGCTTTGAGT
Organism: Calephelis nemesis; assembly: GCA_002245505.1. NCBI lineage: Eukaryota > Metazoa > Arthropoda > Insecta > Lepidoptera > Riodinidae > Calephelis > Calephelis nemesis. The sequence continues at coordinate 38,944 of NJDD01003320.1, read as the reverse complement.
ATAAACAGCGTTAGTGTATTCCCGTTTTTTTATTTTGTTATGGACTAAGGTACCAAGTTCTTTCGGTATGGGGTGATGATGAATGGGACGAGGGAGGGGGTGCAGGAGTTGAAGGCGGTGCAGCGGTAAGTACCGCCTTGATAAATTTTGGCAACGAGCCGGACTGAATAGCGTGACTGGAAGTAGGCCGTGTACATGCTTTATAACTGCGGTGGAACGTTCATTTTGTGATCAATAGTTTTAAGTTGATTTTTAAAATAGGGGGTTTTTCAATGCTATTTTTCATTTTTATTGAACATGACGCTCTGGGAAAAAGAAGATTTTAAATATCACATATAATTTGATTGCTACACACGCATTATGATTTTATGATAACGCTTGTTAGATTTTTTTAGAGAATTTAGATTGCTGGGCAATCTAGTAAACAAGGTGGTAGCGCACTAACAGAGTCTAAGTATTTTTTAACCTTCTGATTAAATTTAAAAAGAGTCAGATTCTTTGTCACTTAGATCTTGTTCTCTAAGTCGATCTAAGTTGTACTGAGATTGACTCTGTTCTAAAAGTTCACATAAAAATAACTATATTCTGTTCACTTAGGGCTGCCTATACCTATTACTACTATTGGTGATTACGTTGCTAACAAAGACCTTTTATCAAATTTTAAACTTTGCTGACTCTCTTTAATTGACCGGTCTCTCTTTTGTTATGACTTTGTCAATTAATTCACAACTCAGAAAAAGAGATCGGTAAAATAGAGAGACTCAGTATAATTTAGACACAGTAAGTTAGAAAAGGCTCACTTAAATTTGAAAATCAAAGCCGTTAAACTAGAGATAACCAGAAATATTTGTAAATTGACATCAAATCTTTGTTAGGAATGTAGCTTCATGGATTTAACCCTAGTTAGAAGATTACTCCCAACTTAATATGTAACCCTTGCATGTGGCCCTAAGTTTGTCTAAGATGTTTGGATTGACTACGGGGTCAATCAAAACATCTAGATTCGTCATACTTATGTTTATAATATTACTTGTAAGTTCATCTTAGTTTAACCAGTTCTTTTAATTTAATTGACGGTACTGAGAATAATCCTGGTTGGTATTTAGATAGACCATATTACTTTTGTTGCTGTATGATACTCACCACTGCGCCACCAGCAGTCCTCTCCTGTGTCGCCTCACCCCTCTCCCCATCCACGCAGAAGTAACACCGATCTGCTGGTTTCCAATCCGCTGGTTCTTCTGGAATCTCCAGTTTTGGTTGCGTCGCTGGCCTTTTTATCAAACTTTCCAGAATCGTCTCTGGTCGTTTTCTCTCTTCTGGCTCTTCTTCTTCCTTCTCTGGCGCGTTGATTTGTTCGATGGTCTTTATTTTGAGCCCGGCAGGGGGGTCGGTGGTAGGGATGGAATCTTCGTCGCTTGACGGTTCGCCTTCCACCCGTTTTGGCACTAATCCGTCCTGATATAATAGTTTCCATTTTCTTCGACCCATCAACTCCTCCGCCACCCGTTCTAGACCTGGAATATCAAATGTTTTATTTTAATAAATGTTTCTGATGTTCAAAATGGACGAATGCTTTCGCGTCTGAAAGAGTACCAGATAACAAAAACTATACAATACAAAGAATAAATAACACGAACTTCTCTCGATGACCGTTATCAGAGCATTGCGTCTGATATTAATTATCGAATGAATGAACTTATTCGCTGCAAATACGGTCACACGATGGCTTGTAACAATTATTTTTGGTTAACGTATTTCGTCAATTGAATTGAATGTAGACATGAAAATTATAGAAGATAAAAAGAACAGAGTTTACTAAACACAAAATAGTAGTTTTTAGTAGATCACGTCATAGTAATGTCAGAAATTCATAATTTCCACGAAAAATCACATTAACAAGTTTTAACAAAAACTAGGTATATTTTTTTCTTTATTTGTAACAAGTTTTTATTTGTAACGACCATTCCCTTCAATACTTCTTATGAACTACTTAATATTCAAATATATCTGGTAAGCCCAAACACGTTGGGGTAGTGTTAGAAATTTTTGGAGTTACTTGTTCCATCATCAGCTCCATGTCTTAATATATTTTCACCATCATCCACTTTACACATTCATACAACATTTCCGCTGAATTGGTAACCAGGAAGAGGATCAATTTTGACTTGCAAGATTCTCAAACATCGTAAAGTTAAAAATAAGTTTGTAATAATATTAAAATGTCAGTAATCAAAATAGCAGTCCGTCCCAGCTTTGCACGGGTGGATTAACTTCTATGTTATTATATATATAAACCTTCGTCTTTAATAACTCTACCCATATCAAAAACTCTATCTATAAATAAAACCGCATCAAAATTCGTTGCGTAGTTTTAAACATCTAAGCATACATAGAGAAATACAGCGAAAAGCGACTTTGTTTTTTAGCATACTACATACATACATAGTGGTGAATTACTTACATTTAATGTGGATGCATAACGTAAGTATCGTCAAAGTTATTGCTGTTATAGTTTAATATCAGTTATTTAAACAAAGACCAAAACTCTCGCTTAATGATTTAATACTTTCACAACAATACATAAAAGATTTCTCCACTAGTTTCGTAAGCCGTTACAATATGAGTTATGTCTACTTATTTAATCATGCTATAAATTAAATTTAAATATACAAAGCTATATTAAAATAATATTTTTACAACTAAAAGCTCGATACAATAAATCTATATCCACCGGATAGAAAGTTAGTAAAACCGCCATGTTGAATTATTATTTAGTGTAACCGGAAACGTTATTTTATTTTGTTGTTATTCAGTCATATTTCAGTTTTGGCTCCGAGAGAAAAGATAGTAGTAGATTTTTCTTGATCATTTCCTATATCGCGTTTATATTAAGGTAAATTTGTCAATTTTGGTGACATTTTGTATAATTTTGTTCAATTAGAGTGCAAATTAAATAACCATGAAGAAATTAATGCTTCTTATATTTTCATTTTATATTTTCTGGTTCCCGTCAAATCTGACCAAAGAGCTTGAGTTAGGATGCCACAATTTTACTCAAGAAGCTGACATGAATTTCTTTGACGACTTAGGACTAATTTTGAATATTTTAAGTCCGATTTTGTTAAATCGGGTAACTTGATGCCAACTTCAACTTGATTAACGGCAAATGCTAACGCTAATACTAAAAAAAAAGAAAAAAATGTACGGAGAAACCGTTGCGGGTGGTTGTGGGCCCGATGAGTGTGCCCACAATCCTAATATAATAAACTTGCGATGTTACAATTTCATGGTTCGTTGAGATCAAAATGTAACTCACTTACCCACGTAGAACTATACCCCGTACGAAGTCTTGGCCCCAGCACCATTACTAAGTATATTTTGTTAATGATGATGAATGAAACCATATTATTTTAACTCAATTGTCAATTTTAGAGGGAGTGACCACATTTTTGGGGCTTAGATTCACACTTGCTTAAATTTAAACATTAGCAACATTTGATGACAAATGCAATTTTTATTATAATTAAGAAAATGTTCCTACGATAAAATGTTTTACCGATTCTTACCGTAGTGACAGTGTCACGTTTTGGTTTGGAGGGTAGAGTAGTCGGTATAAGGTTATAATGTACGATTGGCCTAATAACCCGGCCACAGGACAGCAACGTACTTACAACATCTAGATATGGTGTCCATAAGCTAAGGTTGTTTCCTACCATCAGGCGATGGATCGAATAATGGAATAGATAGATAGAGATAGTACGAGGTGCTTGTACGTTGGCCTCGCCCATAAAAAAGACAAATTTAGTGATAGTATGAATTAAACTTCGCTAATCGACACCAAAGATAATAATGGTGCGTTACCAACCTAAGGATAACTTCATAAGCATGTTGCATTAAACAGTATCATTTTGTCTTCTACACGTCGTTTTACAGACAGGTAAATATGTAGCAAATAGTTAACTTAAAAACAAAGATATAAAAACACCTCATAAACATTTCATTTAGAAAACGTTCAAGTTACCTCCTTCATTAAAAACTCTTTAATAGCTTGTTTTTGTCTATGGTCCAATAAATAGTCATAGACGATTGATGTTCAAATAGAAATTATTGCCAACATTAGCATAAAATATTCCGGCAAAAACCACATCCGGTGCCGTCAAACATGGATGAATTGAATGTGATTGAACTTTTCAAATGAATGTTGAATGTATAGATTAATTAATAATTTAGATCGAAATTTCCATTAAAACTAAAGAACATCGTTTTAAAAACGTTTTTTTAAGGTTATGAAAGTAGTGAGCCAAAACAGAGTGTTTGATTTGTAATAAATGTTTCCAAGTTGAAATTCTGTTTTGCTTCTTTTTCGGTATATTAATTCGGAATTCAGAATGTCATCAAGTTTATTGCAAAGAGCAATGTTTAGTCCGTCAACTGACCTGTCCTGTATGGGTATATTAAACAAAGATTATAATAATACTCTTTGGTTGACAGAGGGTCAATAATAAGTACCTAAATAAATTCAAATTCACTTAACGTTATTTTTTTTATTCCTATGCGAGTTTATCTCAACATCGTTAAGTCAACTATTGTCTTTAAATTAATTTTAATATTTTAGTTTAATTACTAAACCTTTTTTAAGACACAGACACATTTAGTTTTGTTCTATTACTAAGTTCAGTTTTTTATTTTGTTTAAACAAAAACCAATGTGCTATTCTGTTGACAAATAACAACTGCCGTCTATAGAGACCAAAGTTGTTATAGATGCGCTACGACATATGACGAGCACCAGGAACAGGTAAAGCGGTACTACCATTCCTGGCGAAAAAGTTAGTTAATTACCTAGTTAGGTGTAATCGCTTCACGAGATGGTCTTGCTTTTTAAATGCTTATTATTTTTTGACATTTAAATCAAAATACTTTTTATCTAACAAGATTTATAATTTATTACAAACATTTTTAAAGGCAGATTAATTTTATTCCACTACCATCGTTTCTAACCCTTGACAGTCAAGGAAGAAACGGCAAAACAAACTCCCCGGCAACCAGGCCTGTAGCCTATCTGCCTTTTACTACTAGCATTTCAAAACCTTAGCTTAACAAACTTCTCGGCAACTAATATTTCTTTAATTAAATAAATTATTTAATATTGTGTTAGTTAATAAACTGTTATTTAAAAATTCAAATACATAAATAATTTTGTTATGGATGACTGTGCCCAACACAAATATTTTCTAAACGCTTAGTAGGTAGATCACACTATCATTTTTTCAGTTTATTTTTTTCAGATAGTATATTCCTCCCGTATCTCGAAGAAGTAGGCAAATATATAATCAGGGCCCACGACTAGCCGAAGACATTAAGACCAACAATATGATACCTAGGTGGCAAACCTAGGTAGGTAGGTACCAGCCGTGCACATATCCATCCCGGAGCAACCCTGCTATTATTAAAAAACTAACTGTTTCAGGGAACTTCATTATACCCGTTCAGTTTGTTGTTTGTATGTATATGTAAAAATATTTTTATATGTTCCATCGCAGTCAAACGAGGCAGTCTTCTGGTTCCAGCCTGACTTCCAATTAATTTTCAGCCAAATCGGTTTACCCGTTCTTAAGTAATAGATAGATATAACACGACTTTCTTTTATACATACAGAAGATTGACTAAACACATTTTCCATTTGTTGCCCGACCTGGTGATCGAACCTGGGACCTTAAGTCCCTGAAGTCAAGTCCAGCAACCTGACCGTTAGACTATAGACGCAGATAGTTATTATAAATATAATAATACATTTAAAAATACCACTATTTGATTTTTTATTAAACAAACTAGATTACCTAACTGACGATGTCTTATCCTATGGAAAAATAGGTATATTTTTAATTTCATGTGTACCTTCTCTGTGGAATAATTTAAACATCCATTATGAGTGATGGTATAGCCAAGAGAAAAAACGGTTCATTTTAATATACATAGGAAAGTATGAAGTTATTCCTGTAACAAGATTTCCCTCAGGCACTTTTACCTCCAGTTTTACTTATCCAGGGTTCCTTGACAGGAAGGCAGATGGTATAATCTACTCAAAGGCCCTGATTACCACAGACAAACACGACTATATCATTAACACTGAAAAGCCAGTGATTATAAATTCGCCATAAAAATAAAACGGCAATTTGTTATATGTAATGGCGGTCGTAATTGCTACATGCAGCTAATCCAGTTTTTGCCGTAACTATGACACGTCATACTTAAAGGTCACAGATAACGTAAGGTGTAAAATTGAATTAATTAAAACGATACATCAAGAAAGTTGAAGTTCCGCCAATTATACACAGCTTTTGTTACAAAAAATGCTAGGGAATGGGACCAGCAAAGTCCACAAGCATTATTTAGAAGTCTCGCACTAGCTTAATTGAATCACGATAAATTTTAGGATACTTGTAAGAAAAAGTATATTCGCGCCTATATTCCCGAAAAAGTAGGCAGAGGCACAACTAGAGCACCAACGACTAGCCGAAGACATTAAGTCCCACAATGTGATAGATGGCAAGCCTATCGCCAACAGCACATATACAATCCCGAGCAACATTTTTTCATTAGAAAAGTGGAAAGTTCTTTTTGTTACCCGACCCGGGAATCGAACCCGAGACCTTTTGAAATCAAGTCAAACAACTGGACCGCTAAACCACATAGGCGAAACTTGTAAACGATGAATACGTATTTTTCAATAATGAAATAGTCCCAAAGTTTGATATACTACTGTACCCATAATAAAACTTGTACCCCTTCATTTTTTTTTATGTTATAGGAAGGCAAACAAGCAGGCGGATTTCCTGATGGTAAGAAATTCACACCGCCTAGAGACACCAAAGATGTTAATGATGCGTTGCCAACCTGAGGTCAGGATGTTAGGCCTCGAGCAAGAGTAAGTAAACCGGCTACCTTACCCTCCGGACCGGAACACGTCATGACGTTATGGCGGCAGGAATAGGTAAGGCGGTGGTATCAATCCGGGCGAGTCGCTGCGAAACTCTACCACCTAGTCAGATGTCACAGTGTTAGCGACGATAAGCCTATGCACTCCTTTTACGAGCTGCCTGGCAAGAAAGGCAGATGGTCTATTCTGCAAAGGAGCCCGGACCAACACGGGGAAAATCATCATCAAGTCGTCTTGAAAGAAAAAATGAAGAACACTTATGAGCAGGACTTACGACTTTTTTGCCTTATTTTTTTATTAAATAGCTCTACATAATACCAGAAAAGCACCATTAGCATTAGTAGCCAACTACGAGTACCAAAATTAAAAATGAGGTATTTGGCCGAATTGAACATGTAGCCTAAGATAGCAATGCATTAATGTCTTTAGGTAAGGCGACAACTTCCTTGTCATCATGAGAGCCGGGTACTTGTGAAATTGTCTACCTATGACAAAAGAAACTATAAAGTGGTAATATGCACGTAATTGTTTAATAAACGCAGCTGTTTTTTCAATTTCAATTTAATTGTACTGATAATATTTAAAACTAGTTACTACTCGCATGTTTTCTAATGTCACCTGCAACTTTGTGAGCTAGGATACCGATCTTAATTTATATCGTTTCACTTAATGACAGGTTTTGATAGTGTTGCCAGTATACAAATTATTGGTGACATTTATTACTCTATGTAATTATCTTGATTACTATTAAAGTACGAAAAACACAGTATTTTTTGAGTTAGGTGGAAAATGTCATTACATAATGTGATAAAATGTATTTCTTGTAAGCATATAACTAATAATATAATGAAGAATTTGCTGTTTTTAGTTTAATTCTGTGAATGCAATCTAAGTACATAGTAGATAGTTTATAAAATATGACAATAATAATTTAAATTGCAATTGTGTTTTTACCAGAATGAATAAACTTTATTAACAGTAGCTTTACATATTTTTTTCTAAAGCTATATACGAGTAGTTTGCTTTCAACTACCTATTGCCTACAACTTTTTTTTAATTAATAGTAATATTTTAACATTTATTTAAATGTTAATATTTAACATGTTAACAGAAAACATGTTAATGGTTAATTGCTAAATTTCATTAAAATTGTTATTATTTAAAATGTTAATTCAATAAAAAAACTGATTTTATTACTATATTACAAATTTGTTAAATAATAAAAAAATACACTCAATCCTTTCTACAACAGCTCCTATAAAAGAATTCACATTTTTTAATAAGTTGAATATCAAACATTGATCGTTACATTTAATAAACGAATAAAGACAATGTATAGTTTATAAGCATATCCAGTCTTATCTTATATTTTCGATTACTTAATAAAACTATGTTTCTAATTCATAAGGTCCTTAGTAAGGTCCTTAATGCCACATCCATTATCCATCTATCGAAGCAAAGTTACACTTAAAAATACGAGTCCATCACTTAATCTACGCACGGTCGACTGCGCGTCTTATCACAACACGTGTGTAGTGGCCGTTAAAACTGCTAGAACATTCTATTTTTTATCTGCTAATATATGACAGTTAGCATTTTTGAACACGCACACGTCATTGATATAATACTAGAAGCTCAGACTAGAATCAAAGACGTTTCCCGCAGATTTTAATGCTTACAATTTACTTAATTACACATACAATAAGACTAATAATAAACGTTTCAATTTTTGTTATGTAATATCTTCTTAACCCCCTTGGGTTACCTTTATATGTTGTTGTAAACAAATTGGAACATTGTGGTTCGTTAGTTTACTTTAATTTTTAAAACCACTGGACCCATTAATTATATTAAGTTTCTGTATAGGACCCGATTTAAAAATAAGAAAGACAAAACAACAAATCAATAACAATATCATCTTCACCACTCACACTGTCAATCGTTAGTTATCCGTCCGTTAACGTCGCTAGTATGACATATTGTATTTTTATTCAGAAGATATATCAAGAATATGGTGATATTAATAAATATCGTTGTGGGAATTTCATTTTCGGTGCTCACATTGCAGAAACTAACAGTACGGTTGCCACCTGTACTCTTAAACAGAATATTGTCCTCTTATTCATGTACCTAGGCTACTTCTACGACCTCATATATGACATCATCTCATATGACATAAATAAAAAAAATCAATAAAGTACGCAAAAATACTCCATTTACTTAAATTTGTTAGTCACTAGCTCGTTACTGGTAATGAATACTTACTGTTTATAAGTACAAAATCTACAGCCACAATTTGAGCGTAAGTTAATAAATACTAATTTTTTTATGTTGTGCCGTTTATGTTTGTTCGGACAAAATGAAAATAGAAAACTTTGTTAGTCTTGAAAAAAAAGTGACAACCCTACTAACAGCGAAACTTACTACTGCCTAGATACGTTCGCGTTGGTGGCACCAAAACATCACAGATTTAGGGTTAACGCACTTTTCTCTTTTTGTTTGTCTATGGCGATTTGTATGTCATATAATAAAACTGACGACTATACGGAAGAAGCCACGGTTTCAGCTAGTCCTCTATAATTTGGTCGGTCATAGAATTTTAAGGCATTGCTCCAGGTAATCACTGGTTCCCGCGAACTGAAGCGAAACCCTCTCAGTTAATATTGTAATTAACTTGAAGTGAATGACCTAACATGGTGCAGGAAAAATAATTACCCATCTCACTTGTCAGGCAAATGTATGAAGACAACTTCGTTTGATAATTGGTCTACTTCTGCATTAAGGTAACTTACACACGTGACGTTTTCTTGTTTGATAGATCAGCTAATAAACACATAGCTCTCTGATGGTGAGAAATATACAAATTTAAAAATGAATTGTGTTGAGAACACAAAAATGATTAGAATAAAATAAAATTTATCTGGTACGTAATTTAAATTCAACAATTTTAAACTTCCGGATAATTTTATTGTGTAATATATGATGATTCTAAATTATTGTAAAGTTATGTTATGTAAATAGTCTTATTTTGAACTTCATGCAATAAATAATAATAATAATAAATATCCCTGGACAACTCACACAAATTGAATCTAACCCCAAAGTAAGCAAATTATATTATGCTTGTGTTATGGATGCTAGTCAACGAAAACAATACGTAGAAATACTTAAATAGATACCAGAATGAATTTAATAAACAGCCAGACCCGGAAATGCAGACATCTAAATGTTCATCACACAAATGTCTGCCCCCGTCGGGAATCGAACCCGAGCCTCGCGGTGAGTCGATGTAGTTAGGCGTATACGCTAGCCACTCGACCAACGAGGCGGTCAGTCAGAGGCGGATAGTGCTTTTGGATTTACTTGTGCACTTCATGCTATTCCTTTTTAAATTTTTAAACTTAATTGTCATAGATAGGTTTTCAATATAATATTTGTAGCGTAAATTGTTACTTAAGTTGGCTCCTGTAGATAATTTTTCGAGTATTTGAAGGCACGTAACAAATTGATAACAACAAGTTAAACTTACATTTATGATGGGTCAGTGGCGCGTGCATGTAAGTTCTACAAGCCTGCTCCTTAATCGAGTTTACAAATCCAACACTACAAACCAGTGAGGTAACAACAGTAGAGACTAGACTATTTAAAAATGTGCCTGTCAACTGAAATTATATAATAAGGTTATATTCACAAAATGACTTGAAAACAAAGGACTGCAGCATCGTGCATTGACTACTGATTGGCTAAAACTACGATTAGACTGCCATCCAAGGTCGCAGTGAGTCAAACACGTTTGTGCAGTACGCGGCCAAGTCACAAGCGGAAGAGAAAAACAATGGATACATTTTAATTTTTTTGCGTAAAAGTAGCTGTCCCAGAAAACTTGTACCACTTAATTCATGCTATATGATATTTCAGAGCATAATTTTTCAGACATTTTAATAGTTATTCAGTTATTCGGGGTTTTCGAACCTTGTTGGATTTTGGAATGATTTAGGTTTTATCCTATTAAAATTGAGATAATTTTAAATGACGTTTAATTTTTAATTATAAATGTCGTTACTAACTAGGATTTATTTTTGAATAGGTATTAATAATTGGCAAAACACAAGTCGTAGATTAGGTCATAGAATCTAAATCCTAGAAAGTAGTAAGTAGTAAAGTACCTTAAAAATATAAAAAAACATTTTAAATATCTTATAATATTTTGAAGATTTAAACATCTGTCACTACTAGCATCAAAACTATGCCTAAGAAATTCCAGTTCGTCTTATGGTCAAGTTTGCTAACGATAGACAAGAACCCAGTTGATTAACTTTATAAAACTTCACCTGTCGTGCAGAATGTTCATTAGATTATCATTTATTCATATAACGTTATCTATTATGTCCGTCTGTTTCCTGCCTTTTTTGCTATAACATAACTTATTTTGTACGGCGTTTAGCCGTAACATTCTTCCGTCAATTAAAGACATCTTTACCTTTATTTTAATGACTTATACAAAGCATAACAAGGATTTCAAATTGAACTCACAATTTTCGAATATTGCAAATATTTCGAAATTTGTTAAGCAATTTTCTTGTAATATGAGAAAAGGAAAATGAAATTGTTTCGTATTAAAAATGTCTAGAGTATTTTCAGCATCAGATAGATCTTTTACGATACAAAATATTTAAAAAATCTGTCTTAGTTTTAAATCCTATTAATATTATAAATGCGAAAGTTTGTATGTATGGATGTATGGATGTTTGTTACTCTTTCACGCAAAAACTACATAGCCGATTACGATGAAATTTGGTACGTAGGTAGCTGAAGACCCAGAATAACATATAGGCTACTTTTTATCCCGGAGTTTCCGCGGGATTGGGACTTACGCGGGTGAAACCGCGGGGCGCAGCTAGTTTTGTATAAATCGTTGTATATTAAACGCCTCTGTGTTCTGGTGGTCCGATGTTTATGAGTTCATTATAAAAACGACGAAGCCCTGGATTTGATAAGTGCCCGGTTGACCATAGATTTGTTTATTTTGCACATTGTGGGATCAACCAAGGTATTGAAGGTACCATACCTTCAATACCTTGGTTGTACCTCAGCCTAATTTAACAGGAATACGGGCGTAAGGATACTTAAATGTAAATCTACTTATTTTTTTTTTTGATAACTTAAATCCTAGTTTTGTTAGAAATAGAAAAACTGCTTGCATCCAGAAAACCAAATAAAATTACCTTGACTTCGCCAAATTGTGTATTCCAAAAGCACAATAAAATAGTAGGTAAGTATGCAAATGACCACAAGTAAAATGAGAGTATTATTTTATAAAAAGAAAGGTGTATTTATTTGTGAGAGGTGACACAAGCCTCTCTTAAGAGTTATTTCTGAGTACATTTTTGTTTGTAAATACAGCTAACAAGCTGAACAGTGACATAATCGTCTTTTTATCCTCATATCTAAACGTGTGAGAATCGGCTTTAACACCACACACCACCACACCACACCACATCTTGTATAACTCAAAGTGAACTCTTCAAATTTTGATCAAATTCGAATAATTCTAAAGAAAACATTCAGTAAGCGGCGACAAAACTTAATGTAGCTAAGAACAATTTCAGTAACGTCAAAAAAACGTTGAAGTCGGTTCATCCATTTAAAAGTTATGATGTCACAAACACACACCTATGCACACATAAACAGAAGGAAAGACACGTTAAACTTATAAGTTATAACACGCCTCATTTTCCGTCGGAATTTAATGAAAAGATTCATAAAAATTGGTTCTTCTTGTAAAAACTTCTTCATCACATAATATAAATGCTGCAGCCGAATTGCGAACTTCCTTCGTTTTGAAATATGGCACCACCACAAAAGAATTCAAAAATCCAAGGCTAGAACACTCATGCCCTGTTTATTGTATCTAATTGAAGTTTAATTACAATGTTTTATGATATATCAAAGTATGTAGCTTTAAACTCGCAGACCTTCAAAGGCAATGTTATTCAATTAAGTTCATTAAATAAATACCTCAATTGCGATTGCTCAAGCAAATGCCTTCTATGATAGGCTCAAGGAGTTATAAATGTTTATGAAGTTTTAATTAAAACAATACAGCTTGTCTTTTGTTCGGTTTTTAGCTTTGCCATTTGTTATCTGTTATTGATATTGACATTTAGTTTATACTGGAGATTATTCGCTTGAGTCTTTTTTGTAATGTGTTTTAATACTATAAATAGTAAGTTCATTTGCAATTCTATTATCAATAGAAAATAATAAAATAAAATACTTATCCCTAGTACGAATAAAGTGATATTTAAATATTTGATTGTAATAATTTGAATATCTAATCAGTGTGACCAAATATTACTTTTTATTAAAAAGACCTTAAAATTTGTTAAAAATCAGCCCTAAGCCACTTTTGATATATATATAACTTTGCTAACCATTCCACTAGCAAAAGAATTCATTTGTAGTTCGGCACATTTTGATAAGAATTTGTTATTGTTTCCAAAGTATAGTAAAAGACGTGTCTAATGAGTTTTCAGCAATTGCTCATTAGTCACGAAAGTTAATTTTTGTGAAGGACGATTCCGAGTCTAAAGTGTTTTTAGTGCACACAAAGATATCCACATTTTTAATATTTATGTAACTCGCCAATATCACCGGCTTTACATGATTATGTGTTGCTTGAAACTTAACAAGTTTTGATAAACAACATTAGTAAAGAAGTTCATAGTCTCTGTTTTATCATGTTCTATACCTATTACTTAATGGTAGTGTGGTAGATAGATTTGAGATACTTAAAAAATATAAATGATGGGGCACTTCATAATTCGAAACACTACTTTTAGTTATCAAAATAACAGAGAAAAACAATTAGATATTCCATTAAGTGTAGGACATAACGTTAGTTTTATGTCATCGGAATTAGTCAACTAAGAACAAATACATCATTTATTTAAATGGAATAATAATATAGTTATTTTATGACAAAGAAGACAAACATTTTGTCATCTTGCTTTTAAAAATGGTCTGATATTCCTTCATTTTCAGTATTTATCTTGAAAATTATAGGCTTTCTTTATCCCGCCATGAAGAATATAGGCCAAATATATTATTGGTAAAAGAATTCCTAAGCATTGGTAAATTGTCAGTAACGATAGTCGGTAAATTTACCTGCTTAAATTTTGAGATCTTGGCCAATCTTGGCTTTGGATCTTGGATCAGGTTGACAGTGTGCGTTAACATCCTTGGTCAAAGCAGCAAATTTCTTACTATCAGGAAATCTATTACCTTGCTTATTTTGCTTCTACTACATAAACCTACTATAAAAACGAATCTTGTGAACAAGCGGTTTTGATTCCGCTTCATCTTATAACTCTTACCTCTATGAATCAACACGGAAACGCACCATGTCCTTGTTTGGAGCATCGCGAATATGCACACTGCATAGCTCAGTTTGTTGTTAATTATCATTAGATGTCCTTCTCAAGGCATTATTAAGAGTTTTTATGAACTTATGGCCGCCATATTTGACGCGCCAGAAGAATTATTAAATGACGCACAAATCAAATTTACCTATTTCTATCTCCACTATTGTTTTCAAATTTTGAAGATTTGGGTTACTGGAAAACTCATACACCCAATTTTTAGCCTCAACATGAGATTAAAAACGAACTTAACTTTTCTAGGCTCGCTTTTATTTTTGTATTTTCTACTTAGTTATATTCATGCCAAGTACCTAATGGGGTAGGCAGAGAGTATTGAGACTTAAATTTCGCGATCCGTGCAGACCCGCTTATTTTCCTTGACATTCATAACCCTTTTGTTTTTGTCTTGTCGGGAATTGAACTCTGGTTTCATGTAGCGTTTAGAGGGTACACTTTGGTAAGTGATCAACGAGGCTATCGAAATCGAGATCAATAAAATAAATTCTCGTAGCACAGAGTTTACAGTTATTTATTATTCATTCATATATCTTGGCACTATTAACAGTTTTTCGGTATTTTTAGCGTCTACTCTCCATGAGCCAGAAAAATAGCTCAATGATGTATATATACATTTTTAAATATGTAATTAAAGCCAAATAAGCCTTCGGATTAAATATGCCTTCCGAAATATACTTTAGCTTTAAATAATCAAGGAGGAAATGTTACGTTGCCAACCTAAGGCTGGGGTGATAAGCCTTTTGTATGAGTAAATTTACAGGATACCTTACTCTCCCAACCGCAACATGAATGACAGTAACAAGCAATAAGATTATGGCAGGAGGAATACCACGATCTTGAATGTGGGAAAAAAAATATATATATATAACTATTGCATTTATAAAAACTGATATTCTTATATTACCTGAATTGTGGGGACAAAGATAATGTATGTATACCGGCTATAAATTTTCAAAAGAGCTCTGTATCCTTTTATTATTCGAGACCCCTGTTCATTGTAAATCGAGGTACCCACCTATATTTGGAATTAAAAAGACCTTACAATCAGCTGTGGCGGAGGTCGCGAGATGTGCCACATCCGGACTCCGCTGTCTCAGATTTGATCACTTTAGTATTAAGGAGGGTCTACATTTAATATTTTTCACTCATTCACTCGCATATCTATATATATATAAACATCAATCACTGTTCGTTAGTCTCGGTAAAACTCGAGAACGGCTCAACCGATTTCGCTAATTTTGGTTTTGAATTATTTTTTTCAAGTCCAGGGAAGGTTTAAAGATAAGAAAAAGGAAAAAAACTTGCGATAAAACTAAGAAAAACATTTTACTTTTTCCCATACAAACTGAACGGGTGGAACGATCGCCGGGACAGCTAGTTGTTAATATAAAAATAAGGGTTTGGATAGTAAAAACACCCGTTTTATGTGACTTTACCTAACGAAATCGAATTATTTCATTTCAGTTCTAGTTATCTCCGTTTCTTCTTGATCAACTTTGATCATATATAGTTCAGATCCATATTGCATAATTTGGGGTTCAGATTTAATGTTGGGTTTCGATTTTCGACTGTTATCAGAACTATTATCAGAACTATTATCAGACTAGACTAAGCTCGCAATTCAATCAAAAAGTTACTAATAAAATGTTGAAATAAAAATATCCATGTTGTTCTTTTTTGGAATATTTTATGCTACATATTTATAAGTGTTGGGGCTGAAACTTCATCAATATGATTATTAAAAATCCCTTGGATACTTTGAAGCGTGTCATTTAGTAATTTGATCTTTGTGTCTACGGGATACAATAAAACGGTTTGATATCACAAAACTCTTACGTTGTAATTGAATCTGATCACAGAAAATTTTCAATCACAATTTAAATAAAAAATAAAAAAGGGAGACCGGCCCAAAATAGCAAACTACCTTCGTGTATAATAAGTCCATGTATAAGTGACTTAATAATCTTCGACTTAAAGCCAAAGCTTTTGAACTTTTTATACTTATTATGTAAAAAGCTCAAATTCGAGACATTGCGTCGTGTCAGGAAATGGCAGATCTTGCAATCTCAATTTAAATTTTTTACTCTCTGTTTTTGTTCTTAAAAAAGGAAAGCTGTATTCAAAACGGTTCAGGTGTTTTGACGCTCTCATTCACCAATAGAAAACCGATGAATAAACTGATAGAAGGCTATGTCCACGACCCTTGATACATATGATTGGTTCCATAATATCTAACTAAAATCTTATGGTTGGACTTTTGCAAATATTCCTATTGTATAAAACATAGAGATGTTGTGGAAACATATGCGTTGCTGTGTAAATTGTAGATGGTAAGAAATTCCCGCCGCCTAGAGACACCAAAGGTGGTAATGGTGCGTTGCCAACCACAAGCCGGGATGTTAGGCCTCGAGCAAAAGTAAGTTTACCGGCTACCTTACCCTCCGAACCGGAACACGTCATGACGTTATGGCGGCAGGAATAGGTAAGGCGGTGGTACAAATCCGGGTGAGTCGCTGCGAAACTCTACCACCTAGTCAGATGTCACGGTGTTAGTGACGGCAAGCCTATGCTCGCCTTTTACGAGCTGCCTGGCACAGGAAGGCAGATGGTCTATTCTTTAAAAAGAGCCCGGACCAACACGGGGGAAAATACCTATGTACCTTTGTATGATAAAATCTTTAAAACTACGCAACAGATTTTGATGCGTTTTTTTAATAGATAAAGTGATTGAAGAGAAAAGTTTATATGTATATTTCTTAGCCGTGCGAAGCCGGGGCGGGGCGCTAGTATAATATAAAGCATATCAACTAATTCTAAATTTCTAAACTTAATATGTTAATTAATAAAAAAATTAAATCGTTTACCTTACAATAACTAAGGAATAAAGTCTGAGTAAAACTACCTTTTAGTATTCTTGTTAGTGTAAGCAAAATGTCAAATGTACAATTAATCAAGAAGAGTTAATTAATTATTTATTCATGACATAAAAATAGTTATCTCATTGGGCGTGAAGATAAAATATTTTTCGTTTTGCATAAAATAGAACAAACATTTTCTTATGGTAGCTAATTAATATGTTCCTCCAACAAAACGCAAAAGGGAATCTATCAGACATTTGATAATAGATCTGTCAAAAAGGAATACTTTATGTTAAATAAGAGAATCTTTACAAATACTACAAATGTGAAAAAAATGTGTTTTGTTAAAATTTTTCAGATTTTTTTTTCCGAAAAAATCTAAAAATCTTGAATCAACGCTAGACCTAGTTGTGATAACTAGTGGTTTTTGAAAAGTGTGAACATGTGAAAAAAACTTTTTAAAAGTGTGACTTATTAATTAGACTACTTAAATATTATTCGTTAACAGATCCCTGTCATAAATTTTCTAATAATGTTTGTGTACACAAGGTGTTGGGACCTTATTAAAAACATTTTGACATTTCGAAACGTGTATATAGTACGTGTAACCTTGCAAGGTGTTGAATATTTTTAACTAAGTATCATAGTAAATATAATATGCAAGGTGCATTTTGTGTTTAATTAAGTATCGCCAGTTTTTTACTAGTAAATACAAAACAATAGTAATTGCGGCAAACTTCATATTGTGTTGCCCGGTCCAAACTCCAAACTACGAAATTTTAATTTGACTTTTGGTACATCAGAACGTGTTTTTAATTTTGACAGATATTTTAAAATCCTTTAAAGCCTCTATCGCCTCTGTGGTCTAGCGGTCCGGGTGTTGGACTTGACTGCATGAGGTCCCGGGTTCGAATCTCGGGTCGGCCAACAAAAAAAATTGGATTATCCAATTTTCTAATTAAGTACAAAATGTTGGCCGGGATTTGAAATGTGCCCGGTTGGCGATAGGCTTGCCACCTATCACATCGTGGGACTTAGTGTCTTCACCTAATGTGAAATGTGCGCGGTTGGCGATAGGCTTGCTATCTATCACATCGTGGGACTTAGTGTCTTCAGCTAATGTGAAATGTGCGCGGTTGGCGATAGGCTTGCCACCTATCACATCGTGGGACTTAGTGTCTTTAGCTAGTCGTGGGTACCTTAGTTGTACCTCTGCCTACCTCTTCGGGGATATGGGCGTGAAGATACTTTTTACTTTTCCTTTTAAGAATGGGTTTGCTGAACGATACTGGCTAAAAGGGCAAGGAACAAGTAAAACGACACAGGCTACTTTGTCTACTAAACTGTTACAAATATTAGAAATTTATAATTTTAAAGTTAACGTCTTAACAGTATGTTAATGACAATGTGAATATAATTTGAAATACTATACTACAAATTACCTGCCCTCGATGTCAATTTACATTTTTTTTCATTTGTAGTTGTTTTGTTTTTTGATTAGGTTCCTGACTTTTGTACTGTATGCTGTATGATAAATATTAAAAATTTAATAGAGTTTGCAAGTAATAATAGGTTTTTTTTATTGAGTTATCCCTTTTTTCTTTTAATTTATTCCCAAAAAACAAACTGGTATTCCAAATATGCTGCAGTTCCTCTACTACTTAAAATGGTCAAAATTTTAAACAGTTTTGTTGTTGTACTTAACATTTTTTATATATTTTCGATGTAAATCGTTCTTCATTAGTCTTACATGTCCACAAATACATTACAAAGGACAATATAAAAGACGTTAACCTACAATAAAGCGTTTTTTGTCCTGATTCACGATATTTTGTTGCCAAATGCTAACAAAATTGCACTGCTCGTTGCTTTAATACAATAACATTATTGACAATTTAAGTATTTTGCAATACACAGAATTGCAAATAGGTACACTAAAACATGATGGCGTTATAATGCTAAAATTTTGCACAAATAGACACGCTTGACTGCTAAAAAGCGACTGCAAAATAAAACCTAATTTATTTATAGACCTAACCGGTTTGTCTATCGCTCTATCAAGTGTCAGGCGTACCACGGCCATGGGTAGAATATTAACGTATATATGACTGATAATAATTGTTTCTGGCAAGTACAAAGGGGTTTTTAAAAGTCAGCCGCTTCCTAGGAAAGTTACTTACTAAATACCGAGCCATAAACAGGTACAAAGTAATTAACGGTCCCGTAATAGAAAGGTTACGCACCCCTGGAATTCGATGCGAACCATTTGAATGAGGAATTAGAATAAGATCGCAAAAAATATGAGCATTAGAAAGAGGAGAGCGGTTGCTGTGCGAAAGGGATGGAGGATCAGGTCGGTCCGTGATTGGCTGACCGCTTTTTATGCCTTAGTTCCCCTAATCTTCGTTTCGAATAACATCTGCTGCATTAATGTTTATTCGAAAAAGCTCTTTAATTATATCGATATACGATCTCATTTGCAATCGCCCTGACGCGTCTTCTATAATTTTTCTCTATCTAAACGTTCGGTCGTTGCTCGCAATTTGTTATTTCAATTTTTAATACATCTCCCATCGAATGGTTTCCTTTTAAGGTCAGTGTTGGACCTCGTATCGTTTTTATTTTATTTATTTTTTGCGTATATGCCATTGGTCGGCAGATGGGTGTCACTTTGGTGAGGATTGACCATTTCAATCTGCATTTGGTAGTTATTTATACATGTGGCAACATTTATAATGAACTTCAACTTGGCTGTGTAGCTAAACGCGTTTGACGACATTTATAGATAACAACATAGATAAATTTACGATTCCAGTATGGTACTTTATTGCTGTTGTCGAGTAACATTGGAGGATTATGTTTCATATTGGATTTTATTAAGTCATATTATTTTTTAATTTATGTAATTTTATTTTATTGACTGAATGATTTAAATATTAAACATATTAATTAAATCAAAGTGTTTTGACATAAATTAAAACATTTAGTACCTATACAGATCTAGTTTAATTTACATAGTATTAATAAACTTAATCATATTTTCAAACCGATAAAGACCTTACAGATTTTATTTAAAATAAGCTCATAATTATATTGTTCTATCTTTCTTAAAATTACATCAGTCACAGTCATAGTCCGAAAGATGTTTCAAAAGGTGAAGCCAATATTGTTACACAATTATTTCTTAATTAAGATTCAAATTGTTTTAAAGGGAGTTCCTAATATCTAACAATATTATTTGACTAAGTGTTTAAAGATTCACTTAATAAACGAGGGCCATTTATTATTGTAAATTTAAAGTAACAATAAATGTGTAATAAGAACGTTATATTTTTGCATGTAGGTACCTATTCATGTAAAAAGTTTTAATATCGTACGCATGTCTATACATACTAATATTATAAAGAGGAAAGGTTTGATATTTTGTTTGTTTGAAATGAATAGGCTCCGAAACTACTGGACCGATTTCAAAATTTCTTTCACCTTTAGAATGCTACATTATCCCTGAGTGACATAGCCTTTGTTTCATCAAAATCGATGCAATAGAAGCCAAGTTACGCAGGCGAAGCTGCGTGAAATTGCTAGTACAATATAAAATATCAACTCTTCATTTCTTTTAAATATTCCGATTGGTTTTGTGTGTTGTTGATAATAAGGGTTTAAATTTAAATAAATTAATAAATATAATACATGTAACAAACAATTTAAAGGTTTTATCTATGAAGTCATATGTTAACCTAAGAGTTTTTTGCAATTGTAATGAAAATATTACCTAATTTACAACCTAGGTAATTTAGTAAACTAGATGTGTATGTTATGTATTAAAAAAAACAATTATAGAAATGATTATGAACCAAAATATATTTTTAAAGTTCTGTTATAGACTGGTTTGCGGTGCATATTTTTTACGCATCAAAAACACTGTTCAACAAATTAAAATCTATTTTTTTTCATCAAATTAATCGATTTAGTTGAAATTGTGAAAGGTGGAAATATTTCCAGTTTAAAAAAGTAATGACTAGTCTTTATAAATGCATCATTACAATCGTCAGCATTAATTTGATATTATTTTGATTTTTTTGTTCCATAATAACTAGTTCAATAAGGTTTGAAATGCCGCTTAGCTATTTCATAGCAGAGCGACGGACGCGTATCGAATAAGTAAACACACGTTACGTAGGTATATTAACGGCCATCACTATTGTCGATGCAACTGCCAAATCGTTGCAGATGCTCAATAAAACATGCTGGTTTTGGCGCGAAATGTTAACACACTTATTTACGTTTTTCAAACTCGTACACTCTTGAAATTATTTTCTATAATTTACACACACATATCTTCACATCAAGTTCCTTACAGGGTATCGGAGAGTATGGAGTGTCAAATGTCACAATCCTTGCAGAACTGCCACTTTTGACACCACCATCAGATAAAATCCGAGCGACTTGAGCTTAGCCGAATTTGCTGGTGGTCGAGTGCTGTGTAGCAACTTGCCCGGGTAAGGATCCACCATTTTATCTGTTCCTGTCGCCATAATGACTCTATAGCATAATAGGCCTAACATCCAGGTTACAAAGCGCCGATGCACTTATAACATCTATGGTTTCTATAGGAGATGGCTGTTTGTTAATATCAGGAAAATCGTGTGCTTATTCACTGACCTCACATAAAAAACAATTGAGCGTAAATTGTCGACATATAGATCTCCCCGTGTACTACATCCATCCACATTCGCATTGTATATCTGTTTTGTTAATCTTTCTTCTGGCATTCATTCTACATGGCTTACCCAACGGAGCATGATCTGTCTTAATACTAACATTATATTTAAATCTCACTGTCTCTCGGATCTCACTGTTGCGATTGCACATAGGTTTCAGTGTCAAGTAGTTATTTTTTTCGCTTATCAATGATTGACACCCACAACATAAGTGTGTAATTTGTTTATTTCAAGGTCTTAAACAATTTATGTCCGGTATTTGTCCCAAGGTATTTATGAGTAGTTAGTAGCATTTTTAAGTACCGATTTATTAACTACACTTGTACTTTTTACAATATCATTTTTTTTATTTTTATAGCTTAGCCAACTGGTTGCGCTAGTCAAGCATCATCAGGGCCATAACAACTGAAGTTATCTGTTATTACTCAAGGCTTCACTCACGTTCAAGTTGTCAAATGGGAATTCATTGAGATGTCAATTAAAAATTGTCATTTATTATTCACCAAATTGTAACGTACATACATGATAAAATTTGTTTAATGAATTTAGATGTCTTGATGTGATGAATGAAATTGATTTTTTTGTCTGTATGTTACGTTGCAACGAAGAGATGTAAGTTACAATTTGCATTTAAGGAGCCATTAAATTATTAATTTAATTAATAATTGGCTACTTTTATCGAGTAATTAAAATGAGTTCCCGCGGGAAAGCCAAAACAACTTAAGTACCAGAGTACAAGTGGACAACAAGTAAACAATTTTTATTAAGATTTAATTTGAAAACTACAAATAAGAACAATAAATGATGATGTTAATTGTCTAAGTAGAACAAACGTTCCCCATTATCCTTTCAAACAATTTTCCACGGATAACATTAAAAACCATTACAAAAACAAGCTAAAAAAGGTAATCGTCGTTCAAGGTATTGATAGAACCATACCGTAAATGAAATACTTATAATTCCTTTTGCAATGCTATTGCCAATTTATCAACAACAAGAAACGTAAAAAAGTAATGAGCAGCGTGGGTATCCACAATCAAGTCAACATAAAACAACTTGACTAATTCAATAAATCAATTGATATTTATCAGTTTTTCTACGAATCATTCTCACGACTCCCGGTGTTGCCAGTGACGCGTGAACACTACCATTTCGGGAACATTTAGAAGTTTTTGCGAACATTTAGTAGTTTTTGCGAACAACCAAGCGTGAACATTACTTCGAAATGTGAATGTTAAGTTAACATACAGCTAACAAAATAAAATCAATGCATAAAGAAATCAATCAAAATGCAATGCTCAGGGTATAATGTAACATTATTATGATTAATGATAAATTATTATGGAGTCGTTAATGAATCTGCAATTGTTAATAAAATTATGAAAGAGCTTCGTATACATCAGGAATATTTCGAAGATAAATATTTGGGGTAGGTACTATTGCTGAAATATGTTTGCTTATTCTTACCTAACAATAATTGATAAAAATGTATAAAATCGGAGTGTTTGTTTGCAATGTTGACATAACCGATTTTCATTATATTCATATGAATGTATAGTATACGGAACATGTACCAGATTAACAATTTTTATAATTTTTATCTGTCTGTCTGTTTGTTCCCGCTAATCACTGAAACGGCTGGACCGATGGAAGACCATTTAGGGACTTAAGGTATCTTTTTTGTTAAATTATAAGCGTTATAGTCTATTAAAATAACCGATAATAATGACATCTTGCTGGGAAAGAATAATCATCTTTCTAGCATTAATTCTGATTGTTAATCATGGTGAAAAATAATATAGGTACGTTGCCCATAAAAAATAAAGCTTAGTGCATAAGCAAACTTTCCCTTCCCTCCAAATCAGACAGCGGCGAGCACTGACGTTATGGCAGCAGGAACAGGTGTCTGCCTAGAAATTCGACTAGCTAGTCAAAGTGATGGTGCTAGTGATAAAAACCAAAGCTCGTCTCTTACAAGCTGCAGGAAAGTAATTGGATTATACATCCCTACCTAAAATTAAATAAATACTTTCACGCCCGTTTCAGAACACCCCCCACTGACTGACTGAGAGTAGCCCCTTTGGCTACTCTCAGTCCCACAATATGATACTTGGCAAACCCAACCAAGCATTTACCCAATTCTAGGCAACGTTGTTTAAAATAAAATAGAAAAAACACATTTAGACTTAAGTGGCCTGGAATCGAATAGGAACCTCATGTAGGCAACACCCATTCCGGGCCAATAGACCACAGAAACTCGAATGTTACATAACAATACTAATACAACGAAAAATAGCACATACAGAAAACGAACGAAACGAACGAACATATTAATCATCTGTCGTGTTGAATACGTGTTTTAAAAACCAAGATATTGCACAACAAAATTTAGTTATTCATATTATTGGAATTTAATAATAGCCTATTTGGTAAAGATTAAAAACGCACCAGTCTAATTGAATGGGTGAGTCGTGTGCAGGTGCATGGCTTACGCAACTATTGATAAACTTCTAAACGTTAATTATATATGTTATTCAATTTTATCGGCATACTAGGCAGTGACAGCGGCTTCGTCCGCGTAAAACTAACATTCACTCAAACATAGAATACAAGACATCTCATTAGTGATTCATAGTAAAGCTGCAAATAAAATCAAAATAAATGCAATTTTTAAGGATTACAAACAAAAAAACGTATTGTTTATTCAAAAACCATTTGGTAGTTTCTGGAAAATATTATAAATGTAAAAGTATGTATACTTGCGGGTATATATGTTCCGTTTTTATGTCAAAATCTATTTAAACTAATTTAAAATGGAAATAAATTAGATATTGGAGAAGTAACTAAACTAGTTTTAAACCTGAAACCTTAGTTTCTAGCGTGTTAGTGAAACCAGTTAAAAAAACACGCAAAAGCTAGTTAAAGTATGACAGCATATCATGTATCAAGATTAATTAAGATGTATGTTAAGAGAACTACTGAATAAAAGCTATTACAGCACAAATAACAAAAAACTACTTTAAAATCCGGTGAAGTTGTGGAAACCACATTAGAAATTTACACAAACTAACATTTTTTCAGAAATAGAATAAAAACTCAAATCTACATGACGGTTACATATTAGTTAACGTATAATTCGGTCTTCATCAAATCTGAACAAAGATATTACGTCTATAAGTATGATTAATCTAAATACCATAACAATTTTAATCAGGATAGTTTGAGAACTTTGCCCTGCCCGAGGACAATGCAGGCCATATTAAAATAGTTTCGCCCACTGCGGTCATTGCGGCTTTCGGCCTCATTTAGAAATGGCTGCACTCATTATTCAAAATACATTTTTTTTAATATTGAAAGGCAAAAAAACTACACATTACGAAAGCCTTACTATTTTGTATTTTTTTCCATATGGAAATATGTTTCCTTATTTTGAGAAAGCAGAGACGCAATTGGTGTATGGTATGAATATGGAATGTAAAAGGGCTTTCTTCAAACAACTTTTTTAAAATTTAAACATCATGACGGCTACAATTGCACAAAGGCTTACTTTTTTAAATAATACATTAAATTGTACAAGAGTAGATGCATGTTTTCATGCAGTAAAAAAAAACTTATTTCATTTGTCGTAAATTTATGCCTTTCATACAATCTTTTTCAGTATTTTGCCTCCAAAAAAAATAAGTTCTCAGTTTTAAATTTCGTTTAAATTTTGCAGATCCCCTTTTTTTCACACATGACTGTATTTACTTAGACTTTCTTCGCAAAAGCATGAATATTTTTGGCACTTTTACATATTTGTATGAATTTATATAGGTATCTATGTTTGTAAGTCTATAATATATCAAATTAAGCTCGCTATCTTTATCCCTACGTACAACTAAATGCTTTAGCGTTTAGTTTTTAAATAATAGCAACAGAATTTGTTTTACTTCTTATACTTACTTAAAACTAAACGTTAACATCGAATAAGCAAAACAGTATATTATGATTATTTCAGTAGTCTGACATATTTATTGTTTATACTTATAACAGTTGCTATTAATTTTAAACATATCTAGTAATCAAAAGAAAGCTGAAACTTGAAAGCATTTTAAATAACAAATGTATGACATCACTACTGTAATAAGAAACTATTTAGATATTAATTTCTCAAACGTTCCGCTTTGCAACTTTAAAGTAAGTAATTCTAACAGAAAACAATATTTCGCTTGCAACTCCCACAGCCCAAATTGCTTTATAAGCGACACAATTACACGAAACGTACTGTAACAACCTGCAATTTAATAGTTCGACCATAGATAACTCGTAATTTTACGTTGGCAACACTGCCTAATGACAGATGAGCGCGCGAATGTCTCGAAAAATGACGGCAGTAAAATGACGCGTGTCAAATCAATTGAATTTCAACTCCTGTTAGATATTTCTATGTAATTTTTTAACTATAATCGCTAGCAGTTAATCGCAATAAAAATAACTTAGAAAGCAAACAAGTGTAGGTACTTTGTTGTATCTTGGATGGGTTTACACTTGTCAGATATGCAACTAAAACAGTTTTTGTTTTTTGTAAGTTTTTTGCGTTAGCCCGTTACTTACATTCATAATTCCTGAAAACACTAAACACTAAACCTGAAAGAGTTAAGGCATTAATATCGTTAAAAATCCGAAACTCTCCACTTATCCACTGCAATTCCGTACAAAACAATCTGTCATTTGTGACAGGTCCGTAGCAATTTGTATGAACATGCTGCGCTCGATTTTTTTTTGAAAAGTAATTTTGTAAAAAAAAATCCGTATATGTGTGGCGGGCCTTAAACATTTTATGTTGA
>NJDD01003318.1:194577-209864 GCA_002245505.1 Calephelis nemesis | reverse complement strand
TTATGTATTAAACTAACACACTGTAAAAGTAATATATGTTATTTGCAGTTAAAAAAATATTTTTTTTCTTTATTACAATATTTATGGCAAGACTAGGTATAATCAGAATCAGAATAATCTTTATTCACATGAACCATACAAGTGGTATTTGTGCGCGTCGACATTTTTTAAACCATGATATTATATACCATGATAGAAATGATCGCGCGGTTAGATTTTTTTTTCAATTGTTTCAATAGCAAGCTCGGAATCGAATCCTGTGTGGCGTCATACCTGGTATGGATTGATGGCGCTAAAGGCACACCTGAGCTTCCCCTGTCTCGATGTTGTCTGAAAGGTTTAGTCCTAAATAAAGGTGGTTTCGTTTTACCTTTTTTATCTGAAATACACAACACTTAATTAAGTCGTTAAGTAAATTAAAAGTCTGCCTAGCATGTATCTCCTTTAGATTCTATACTTCTTATCGTCGGAGCTTGGTGGAATTCCATTCTTGATGTAATTTATGTAGAAACACTTGTACTTTCCGCAATATATTTTATTATTTTTATAATTTAGCCAATCGATTTCGCTATACAAGCATCATCAGGGCTATATAACAACTCTCCTTTAAATTATCTGTCTCATTTTATCCACGAAGAAGTAGGCAGAAAGCTTTCAGTAAAAAGAAGAAAGTTTACCTCCTCCTCCTTCTACCTTCTTATTAGTAAACATGGACTAACGTAGGAATGACATTAAGTAAAATTAATAATTATCGCCTCTGTGGTCTAGCGGTTCAGTTGTTGGACTTGACTGCATGAGGTCCCGGATTCGAATCCCGGGGCAACAAAGACAATTGGGTTTCTCCAATTTTCTAAAAAAAATGTTGTTCGGGATAGAATAGGTGCCCGGTTGGCGATAGGCTTGACACCTATCACATTGTGGGATTTAGTATCTTCGGCTAGTCGTGGGTGCCCTGGTTGTGCCTCTGCCTTCTTCTTCGGGGATATGGGCGTGAAGATACTTTTTTTATGCAAATAATTACATTATAATATGTATCATATTTTAATAAAGACTATACCAGGTTGAACCTTAGTGTACTTTACTCCGTGTTTATGAATAAGACAAGTCACTACTAACGTTCAGCTTCAAATATAAGAGCGCGCATGATTTCGTCGACGTCTTTGCATTCCGTATCCTTTTCATATTTACAAATTTTTTGATAGTTTGGTGGACATTTGCATTTTCTGAAAATTAGAATGTTTTGTATAAAACGTGGTAACATTTCCAAATAAACACTTCGATCCAACTTTAAAAGTTATTTGATTATCCTAAAACATTTCTTTAGACTCTTCGATTGAAAGTTTCTGGCTTCTTTCTGGCCTTTTAGTGATGATCTTCTAGTCTACAGAGATAGGAGAGTACTGCAAAAAAAGGTCTGTGCTACACTGTAACCAAAGATTACACTGAAACCTACATGACCGCTTCGTTGGTCGACTGGTAAGGTTACAGTTCAGGCAAAATTTAAATGCGCCTCTGAAGTAGGTAACATGTCAAAGTAGACAATTTGCACATGCATGATTGTCTTGGTAAAGGTGAGATAATTAATATACTAAACTTTAACAACCAACATACTAAAAAAACGTTTTCGCATTAACGCGCAATGTCGCTATTAGATGATTGCAGTTCATTGTACTTGCACCAGACTACAGAATGAATTTTGTGCGAGGCGCATGCAAGTTTTGCTCGAACTGCACATGCCTAACTCCACCGACTAACCGCGAGTCTCTAGTTCGATTCCAGACGGGGCAGACATTTGTGTAATGAACAATTAGATGTTCACATTTCAAGGTCTATGTGTTTATTATTCATTTGGAAATCTATAAAAGTATTTCAGTATGTATTAGTATCGTTGACAAGCATATAATTAGCTTACTTTAGGGCTAGATTCAACACGTGTACCTACATATGTTCAAGGACATTTCTTTATTAATAAATTTATATTCATGTTCTCTTTCGAAGGTTAGCTTTTAAAAAATCTCTTTTATTATGAGACAAGTTCGTCTACTGTACATTATTCATACGCTTTTTAAAACTTTTGCGATTTCATTACTGTACAATAAAGAATTTAATAGGTAAATCTAAAAATCTAAAAATAAAATATCAAATAGATATTCAGTGTACATAGAGGCGTGCTTATCTCTATTAGAAACAGCAAAACCTGTTCGCAGATCTAATAAAAAACAAGTATTCGTAAGTAAATTGTGAATGAAAAAAGGACAACTTAAGTAGAAAGGTGCCGTTAGACAATTTTCAATTAATGAAACAAGAAACAGCCTTAGGATATCAACGCGCCGTTAATATCTTTGATGTCTATATGGGATATATATTTTATATTCGTTCGTCTGCTTGTTTGTTTGTTTTTGATCGCATAAAAAACGTAAATAAGTTTAGAGGATAAGGAAAGGGCTTGGCGAAGGTAAAAATCAGAGCTTCCTAAAAAAAATCTATGGGCGCTCTTTTTACGTGGATGGCGTTAAGTTATAGAATAGTTTACCAACAAATATAAGACTTGCGCAAACTTTAACTACTTTTAAAACTTTTGTAAAACACATTATTTGAAAAGCCAAGACGTGGTTGTAATATTTAGGTACTTTCATTTAAACTATGTAACATTGGTCTCAATTTTAAACCGTGTAATTTGTTTTAGTTTACTTAGTTATTTTAGTTTTACATTTTTTTATCTACTACTTTCATTTTTCTTCCTATTGTTATTATATCTATATAATCTTAATCACTACCTACCGAACCGATGTTTACATAGTTTCCTAAGACATAAAGGTTGTCTGGCAGGGATGGCTTTGTTTGTAAAACCGTATTTTCTGTACTACAAACTAGTATTATGCTGTTGACAATGATTCTTAATTATTGTATAATTTACTTTGTTATAAGTTTGGTGGTAAACAATAAAGAGTTCAATAATACATTTATTCACATTTCTTTAATGAGATGTGTGTGAACAAAAAAGCTGGTTGGAATATTATAGTATAATAGCTATATGTGGAAATTTTATAATTAATAAATTATGGACGAGGAAGTATGTTTAATATTAAGTACTTACTTTGGAGGCATTATGTTTTATTACAATACGCGTAATTTTATTATTACTTAAACTGACAATTTTCCCTTTTATTAAACATGACATAACGAATTTGATTAGCCGTAAGTCTAGTTGGTTATGATTTTAACGTACAGGTTTTATTGTATGGTCATTGTTATAGATTTTATTTCCTCAATTTTATTAAGTTAGTATAGTATTGTGAATAACTTTATACTCCATACTTAAGTTGAAGGTGCGTCACCGATTACTTTCTGCTTATTTCAAAGAGAATTAGAAGAAAGATATGTAAGTATGTAAATACCATAAAAATTACAATCACTATTTGAGGCGTATCACGCCTAATAATAATCTGTGTATATAAAAATGAATCCCCATGTCGCGTTTTCACTCCTGAAAGGATAGGTAAATTTTGATAATTTTTTTTGTTTTGTTAATTATTGTCAGGAGAAGATTCTTATGTAAATTAAAACCAGGAAAATTGCAGAGAATATTGGGAAAAACAATGATTTAATCCATACAAACTGTTAGTGTCAAGCGATACGAAGTTCGCCGGGCTAGTCTGTTGGTATAAATTGGTGTTGCTGATAATCAAAGGGTCGTACCACATTTTTTCTCCGACATAGACTTTGGGTAGCCATAAAATGTTTACCTAATTCTAAAGTCCTAATTAAGTAATGAAATAATATATCGATAAAATAAATGTGCACATTTTTATTTCAACAAATACTTACATAAAAGATGTTACAAAAAAATGTAATTGCACTAAATATTCATATGACAATGTCCCAATATCTATTTAATAGTATATTACATACACCATCATAATACCGATGTAATTAATTTCCTACTACCTTTATAAACGAGAAGTTTGTGAGAATAGATCTTTTTTACACTTTCACCAAATTACTGAACGGATTTAGAAGAAACATTACAGAAATTAGGTTTTATACATCTAAAAAACATAAGTTACAAACATAAAAAATATAACTTGGTATGTGAGCAAAGCTTGAGTGGAAACTAGTTGATAATACATACATACACTATAATAAGACATTTTACAATAAATATTAGAAAATCGTTTATTAATTTCCATGTTACTGTAAATGTGTTAAATATAAGTACCTAATTTATTTTGGTTTAGTAAACATATCTGGGAATGGGTAACGTTTTTAAAAATATTTATTAATATTAATTAGTCCATGCATTTCTAAGAAAGGCATGATTTTATATAAGTATATTTAAAACACAATAGTCTTTAAATATCACTTACATCATATTAGTCACCATTTATAAATCGAGATCGGCTTTATCAACTTCGTTTGGTTCTTGGGATTCGCCTCAATCCCAAAGAGCAGAATGCCTAAGTGTTAAGACATTTTAAAATTTAAGATTACAACAATCACATCGCAAGGGGCGCGCTGTGCGATGTTCGACTAACTTGCTAATATTATACACACTCCAAGTAACATTAGTCAAAAAGGATTATTTGTAAATGGTAGTTACAATAAAAAAATTAATTTCTATGAATACTTATAATATAGCAAATATTTTACACAATTAAAAATTAACATTTTCATTGGAACATTGTAACTACGAATTAATAAAGCTACGTCTTTTTATGATCCCTTAACCAAATTATAAAAGAATTTCATACAAGAAACAAATGTAAACTTTACATCAGCAAATTTCTACAACCACTAGAAAAAATAGTTAAACATTGAAGGGTAATAATTAGTGTCCGACCGAAACTGATTTTCTGACTGAAACCGAAACTGAAACGAAAATTCGGTCGGTCGGTGACTTCAGTTTCGGCCGAAGCCGAAACCGAAACTCACGTGACCTTATATAAAATAACGTCAAATACCCACGTTTACATTTTTATGTACATTAAATAAGACACTGTATTTTTACTTTGGTACAATCATTTACTAATGTAATTAAAAAAATATACTGTTATCTTAATTAACGTAATTTAACACTTCACATATTACATTTAGAATCTCTTTACCAAGCCACTAGATTTGCTTATAACAAGAAAACAAAGCACGGAATCAATATTTAACTAGGTATTATAGTATTCAAGAACATAAATTAAACAAACACATACATGAAATCAGTTCTATCAAAACATAACCTCCGATGAATATTTGTGTTGGGCGGTAACACACTAAGTTATATTGCTGCGGAGCTAAACGACCGAAGCTGAACGCATGCTGTGTCGACACATTAGCTAATCCAACTCCTACCTTTATTGTATGGAAAATGGTGCCATCATGTTTGTGAACCAACATGTTCAGCCATAGTGATTTCTGATAAATATAATATATAAATAGATATTAATAGTGATTTTATGTAGTTGACATAAAGTAGTTATATAAAGTAAAGTCGTGAATCGGCCTAAAGAAGTACCACGTATGTAGGTACGTGTGGTTATATATCTCGGTAATTTTGTTTCAACACATGAATACTAGTTGGCGTTTGCGCTGCTTGGATTGACAAGAACGTCCGAGTCAGAACTCTTGCTCAGATATTATACTTTATTTTTGGCTGAACGTCGCACGATGATTTCTGAACAGGGCTGCCATCATAGTCCGCCGGTATTGCCGCGCGAAACGAAGTTAGGCGAACGCGCTCGACAACTTCCGAAACAGTTTCGGTTTCAGCAAAAGTTTCGGTCAATTTTATGCAGAAAACGAAACTGCCACCGAAACTTGAATTTTTCACCGAAACTGACCGAAACCGAAACTGAAAGTATGGTCGGACACTAGTAATAATGTAATTTTTCAACAATTTAATGAAAATAGGTATCTAACACAAAAATAAAAAAACTTTTACTACAAAGAAAATTTTGAATAAAAAAAAGTATATATAACTAACCCAAATATGTGATTAAAAAATTTTTTGTCTATCTGTCTGTAGAACATACAACAGGCATCACGTGAAAAAAAAAAGCATAAAATTGATTTCGATAAAAAAAGCATAAAATAGGATAATTTTAATCCTGGAAAAATACGTA
The DNA here is from genome assembly GCA_002245505.1 of Calephelis nemesis. Taxonomy (NCBI): domain Eukaryota; kingdom Metazoa; phylum Arthropoda; class Insecta; order Lepidoptera; family Riodinidae; genus Calephelis; species Calephelis nemesis. The sequence goes on along the minus strand of NJDD01003318.1, from coordinate 203,751 downwards.
GAAAAAAAAATCTTAATTTTTCAGTTTTATCACGTGAAGACCGACATCCGCGCGGACGGAGTCGCGGGCGGAAGCTGATTCATTCCATTCGATGATTGGAATGAATTTTATGAAGGATTTATACTAGCAACAGATAAAAACTAAAATAATTTAAATTCACTAAAAAATTGAAATGAAAATGTGTGAATTATTTATGCGAGTATCCAATATATTATGCCATCCGCATTTTATATAGATTTCTGATAACGCCTAGATGTGCAACCTCAACAATGGTAACATTTTTAACGACTTTATGTTTATTTTAAAATCATTGCACATGTTTTTTAGTCCATTGTCTTACCTGTAAACCTGCACACACACAACACACTGCAGTTAAGTATACTCCCATCTTAAAAGTCCAAAGAATTTTCTATAAATCATTGTCTTATAAAAAAAACAAAGAAATTCCAAATACAAATCAACTAAACATTGAGTTGTGTAAACACTCTAAATCTTCTTTCCTTTGCTCTGCACGTTTCTTCTCTTTCTTGAATGCTTCATATGCTTCATCATCAGTTGGTAGTTCATGCCGACAAAAGGGACATGAGTTAGTCTAAAAAATAATTATAAAATATATTTTGAGCCCTTATTAGTACGTAATTCATGTAAATTTAAGTTTGAATCACTGCAACACCGAGTGTTGTTTTCTTTGTGGTACTGATCATAAAGCTAGATCATACTAGAGCCAAGTTGTAGAACGAATGTTTTATAACAAATTGCTGCTACCATCAGCGGGCACATACTAGCAATTTTTTTAACATGTTCTATTTATGATATTGGAAGGCAAACAAGCAGACGAATTTTCAGATGGTAAGAAATTCACGCCACCTAGAGACACCAAAGGTGGTAATGGGGGTTGCCAACCTGAGGTCAGGATGTTAGGCCTCGAACAAAAATAAGTTTATCGGCTACCTTACCCTCGGAACCAGAACACGTCAACGGAGAGCACAGACGTTATGGCGGCAGGAATAGGTAAGGCGGTGGTACCAATACGGGCGAGTTGCTGCAAAACTCTTTCACCTAGTAGAATGTCACGGTGTTAGTGACGGTAAACCAAAGCTAGCCTATTACAAGCAGCCTCGCAGGAAGGCAGATGGTCTATTCTGCAAAGGAGCCCGGACCAACGCCAATCAATATTACTATAAATGTCATGTTTTCTATATTCCATAAACTTATGACAGCTGTAAATGTTAACACTATAAACTGTAATAAACACTATAATAGCAGGTTGGACCTTAGAGTAATTTAGCCTATTTTCATTAATAAGATGGTCACAGATGAACAGGTTTAAAAATATATGATCATAAAATTTATTTATGTGAATATAGCTATTAATTGGTGTTTCAACAACTATACTTAAAAAAATATTTTAAATAACATACCCTTTCTAACCATGTTAAAATACATGTTGCATGAAATAAATGCTGGCATGGCATCTCTTTCGCCTTATCATTTGGTTGAAATTTTTTCAAACATATGGGACAGCTTCTATCTTCTGCGGTAATAACTATTTCAGGCAAATTTTTGACAACCTCCTTTGAGGCTGGAGGTGGGAGTCTGTAATGATATTTAAAAATATTAACAATTAAATACAAATTAATAAGCTTTCATTCACGAGAATTGAATTGAATTCTTTATGAGAATTGTATATTTACATTTTATGTTTTTCTTGCAAAGATATTATGTTAGTTATATAAACAATAATAATAATTAACCTCAATAAAACTGTGAACAACCTCGTCTCTCTTGATAGTAAAAGACATCCATAGCAAATAGACACCATAGATAACATAGGTCTGTTGTTGTCCTATGTCTGAGATGTTGTCTGTTGTACAAGTCTACTGACTACCCAACCCTCTGGATTAGAACATGACACTGTTAGTATGGCAGCAGGAAAAGGGAAGGCGGTGGATCCCTACCTGGTCAAATTGCAATAGTGATCTTGTTAGTGCCAGACAAAAAGGGAGATAACGGTCTATGCTACATAAGAGACCTAGACCAACACAGAGGAAAATGTTACCAACATCACAAAAGCAAGACAATCTTCTAATGTTTGAGTTGTGATATATGCTTATGCCTTATCATCATCATTCTCTGGCCCTTTTCTCATTTGTTGAGGTTGGCCCATATGTTTTTAGCTTCCATTAATTTTAATTACACAAATATCCTAAACAGTCCTTTCACACAAAAAATGTCCTTTATCACACAATCCAGCTGTAGCTTAATTTACCTATCTATTCCAATGTATCTGTCCATATTCAAGCCTAACATTATTTTTGTGAAATGTATCACTGGCTTTAGCGATCCAAACTTCCTCTTATAAACTTATTCTTTGTCTTATGTAACATAATAAACAAGCAAGCTTTTTTTTTATTTGGTTGCATTAAGTATCTGATTGCTGATGCAACATTTTTGATGACTTTTACTATCTTATTAGTTGTGTTATTTCAAATTTAAACATGCAGATTTGCTAAAACTTTTGATTCAGTTACATTTATTGGACAAGTTATTTCTCTTTTTTAAGAATTTCAAGCAATTTATGAAGAAACATAAGTGTTTATGGCACTACTACTAATACTAATTTATTGTTTGTACTTGCTATTGTGATTTACAGGATTTTATCACAGTTAGTCTTTATATATTATTTATTTATTTTATTTCAATCAAAATACATAACGTACAATTCATTCTCATTAACTCACATAATAATGACCCAATATCCTTTCAAAGGGAAATTTCTTTTTATTTTATGTGTTGGCAAAAACAATCTTAAATACAGTAGAAACTTGATTAACCAAACTAATAGTTGTTGTAAGACATTCGTAGAATCAAATGTATGATGAAAAGGCCATTTGGTGTGTATGTTGGACACAATGTTAAATGCTTATTAAAAGCAACAAATATATATCAATAAAAATCAATGGTTAAGAAATTATTTAGAGACATATTTTTTTAATTTACATACTTGTATGTATGTACAAAAATACCAAACTTTAATCATTAAAAAATATACCTAATTCGGTTTAAAATATCGGTATTCGGTTTAAAGTAATTGTCATTTGACGTGAGCTACTTTTTCTCTTTATTCATATCACAAATTCTTTTCAGCTCTAGTAAACTGATAAGTGATGGTAATTCTGCTGTTTACAGACTAAACTTATATTAGATGCATGCTATCATTTTCAAATGAAACAAAAGCAAAAGAGATGGAAAATTTTAGACATGTCTGAGCATGTCAAATTGTCATGTTTTTAATCAATGTTTTCCAAGTGATAGATTAAACGTCTGTAGCAATGTTGTGCACAGACTAATCTGACAGCACCAAAAGCGTCTTGTCTCTTACTACTTCTTTCGTTGAAAGAAGATAGAGATAACTTAAAATTAGTTCAGTGAGTGCACAACAAAATTACCACCACAATCACTCTCTGTTTGGTATCTGGCATATTTGCATCCTTAACATTAGCTTCTCAATATCCTTTAAAATAGGGTCATCCATATTGTTTATTGAATTTGTATTTTCTTGATTATTATTTAAGAGCTTGTGTAGAGCTGTGCAAGGACAACTGCAACTTATCTGATTTTTCGTGATTAATTAATTTATGTAATTGGTCAGTAGTCCAGAAAATCGAAAATCTGTATAACTGAAGAACCAATAAACAAGATTCTACTCTATTGCAAAGAAATATGTCTGGAAATTTATGCTTAGAGTAAGTATTTATAAAGTGGTCAGAAGTAACAGTGGGTAGTTTTAACTAACTAAATATTAAAAAAAACTGACCTCCACAATTTTAACTAAGCATCAGCCTTCTTTAAATACACATGCTTGTGATTTCTTTTACATGTTACTTCCCTACTATAACAAATGTGAGAGTCGATATGTACTGACATACACTTATTTTAATCCTGGCATGTCAATGTGTTTCCACAGAAGAAGAAAATAATTTGAATATGCAGATGAAGCCAAAAGCAACAGATGGTAAAATTAAAAAGAAAAAAGTTTATTTTAATACATAGGATATACAGAGGATAGGTTTGAATAAAGTTAAGTAAAGAGGTAGATGATGAAATATATTATAATACACTTAAGAAATCGTCAAGTTTCGATTGCCTTTGGTAATAGCAGGTAGATCATTTAGGTAATAATAAGTATAATAGAATGACCTACAAACGAGTAAAAATCAAAGTGATAATTTACAGAGGCTTGAACTGTTGAAAGGAAGCTTGTAAAAAACAAATGTAACAAGTTAACTTTGAAGTCACTCAACTAATCTAAAAAATATTTTACTTTCAGACAGATTATTCATGTTGAACTAGAACTTTTCATTAAAATCAGTTAAGTATACAAACGCAAAGTTGCGCAAGGGCAAATCCGCATAAAATGAATAGTTTAGAAATAAATAGCAAAGTCATACCTAGGCCACTCGCCACTAAAATTATCGTCATATAGACCAAAATCAATAAGAAATCGTGCCATATGAAGTAAATGATTTGGTTGTTCACCATCGTCGAGCTCCCTCCAACCCATTTCTTGAAAATAGTCTGTCATATTTTCTTCAATTTTTACAGTAAATCCCAATTTTGTACTTTTAATTTTCTACGAAATGTTTGTAAATTGTGACTTTGTGACACTGACACTTGCTTAAAAATACCAGGGGAAAAAATATTGAAAAACACTTAGTAAGAGTATAAATAGTGAAGCCACCTCACAAAAAAAATTCACTAGATTTAGTTTCAAAATTCCCTAGATTTTAAGCTTTTAACTAAAAAAAAAGGTGTGTGTGCGAGTCCACACAACAGAAGTGAAACTTCAGTAATACGACAAAAGAATGAGATGAATTTATATAATCCTACACATTTTTGTATTTGTGTCTCTTACTTGGCGTTTTTTCCGTTTCATCCGGTTTGAAATCACAACGATTCTAAAGAAGTCTCACTTCAAAAATCTCTAGAATTCCATAAATAATTCAATCAAAAGAAATTAACGCAATTGTGAAAATAATGTGCAAATGAACAAACATAACAAACTATAAATCAGTAGCTTGTGTTTGTTGTAAAAATTACTGGAATTTCTTCATAATTTAAATTTTTGACCGAAACCGAAAGTTTTGTTGTCGCTTCAGTTTCGACCGAAACCGAAACTCAAATGACCTTACATAAAATACCGTCAATTATCCAAATGTGGGTGCATTTTTAATTTTTTTCTATATTTTTAGGTATATGATTTTTACTTTGTCACAATAATTTATTAATGCAATTCAAAGAAATACTGCTATCTTAATTAATATAATTTAACACTTCACAAAATTTATTTAGAATCTCTTTGTCAAGTCACTAGATTTGCTTATAACAAGAAAACAAAGTACGGATTCAATATTCAACTAACTATTTAAAGTATTCAAGTAGATAAATTAAAGAAACACACTAAATCAGTTCTATCAAAATATAACCTCCGATGAATGTTTGTGTCGGCTGGAAACGCACTGCATAAATAAGAATATATAAGTATAGACGCACTAAGTTGATTGATGATATCCGAACATGGCCGCCATCAGGATCCACTCGTGTTTTCGCGCGAAACGAAGTTAGTCGAAAGTGCTCGACAACTTCCGAAATAGTTTCGGTTTCGGCAAAAGTTTCGGTCAGTTTTATGCCGAAAACGAAACTGCCAACTAAACTTGAATTTTTCACCGAAACTGACCGAAACCGAAAGTTCGGTCGGACATTAATATTAATACATTCTCACAAATATTTGAAAATATGTAATTGTTGTTTATTTCTAAGTCATAGTTATGCATAGTCGTTAAATAATGGAAGTTGGTATTCTTATTAAATAAATTATTGCAAGTTGACAATTCCCCAAAATTGAAGAAAGTGGCGATAAATACTGCTTGATTCATTTTGTGAGACGGATCTAATGTTATTTTGTCGTTACTTTATTGTTCACAAAAAACACGAATTTAACTTTTTTAGATTCTGTAAATGTCTCTGAAAATCACTAACATTTTTTTCTTACAATATCACTTGTCGTGCACCGAAAATTCACTAAATCTAGTAAAAAATCACTATGGCGGCAACGCTAAATATAAGTCAAGGGAAACTTGTCACTTGACAATTGACATCTCTTTGCTGGCGTTTTTTTTATTTTTTTTATTTTAATTTGTCCATCTGACCATGCTGCCACATCTTCCGTATTAACTATTTCCTGTTACATATTTATTCTAAATTCACTTCTTCAGTTTCTTACTATCTTCTTTTCCCCCTTTTCATTAGTCATTTCCTTTACTAAGTTCCAAGGTTATTAATACGTCTTTAGTTTGTAATTCCTTGAAGTTTACATTAATTAAATTAACATTTGTCCCTTGCCACGGCTAAGACCTTTTGGCCATGCTGGCAAAGTAATTTTATTTTCAGATAGTTTCTTCAGTTTCATAAAGTAAAGCCTCAAGTCGTTAAAGAAAGTCATGTCGGGATATTGAGTAAAGCGGTGACCTCCTTACACAAGCTCAAATTTTGATATTTGTTGGCAACGAAGAAATAAACGATACAGTTATTTATTCACAATTAAGTCACTTTTTTACTTAAACTGAACAAAGTAAACAAAATTCCACCTAAATAGACTAATTTTTCCCATAACATACAATGAGTTCAATATTACGAAAAAACTACGACCATGTCCTTTCAAGGTGCAGCCAAAACTCCATTAACCTCTAAGTATTCCTATTTATACGCAAAACTCCACAGCTCTTTACTTGATAATTGACAGCAGTGTTGCATGCGACAAATAGTCAATTAAAGTAGAACTTATTAACATAATAACACATTCACCGTGTTGGTCTGGGCTCCTTTGCAGAATAGACTATCTTCTTTCCTTGCCACGCAGCTCGAAAAAGGAGAGCATAGGCTCAACGTCACTAACACTGTGACATCTGACTAGGTGGTAGAGTTTTGCAGTGACTCAACCCGATTGGTACCACGGCCTTACCTATTTCTTCCGCCATAATGTCATGACGTGTTTCGGTTCAGAGGGTAAGGTAGCCGGTAAACTTACTTTTGCTCTAGGTCTAACATCCCGGCCTCAGGTTGGGCCTCCGGCCTCATTACCACCTTTGGTGTCTCTAGGCGGCGTGAATTTCTTAACATCAGGAAATCCGTCTGCTTGTTTGCCTTCCAATAATATAAAAAAAATATACATGGTGTGTATGATAGCTGGATTGGTGAAGAGAAATAGCAGTTGCTAGAAGCTTCAGACTTTATTTTCTTTTGTAGGAGTAGGTATTTTATTTTGAATGACTAATGTGTTTATACAGCTTTACAGAGCTTTCGAGATATATTCTGTTTTATTCATAAAAGATGTTACTTATTATACTAAATCTGCGTTAGCGTCTATATCATTTGATTGGTTAGCCAATAAATTCCTACTAAAATTGACATATCACAAATTAGAGCTTAGATTTAGTGGTACTAGCTACCTTACTAATGGACCATGAAGAGAGCTGCAGTCGTCAAGTGACCCAACGAGGTTACACTGTATGGAGAGCCTCGGCCCTACAACTAAATTACTATAAACTACCTACTTTTTACGTATAGAAAGGCATAATATTATTTATACGGACAAAATCGTTCGTAGTTCTTCGTCTGCTGCCTTCAGGCTAGTGCCGTTGTCGGACCATAGTTCGATAGGACACCCGCACCGTGCTATCATTCTCCGTTAGGCCATCACACTGAGAGAACCGGCTATTTCAAGGCCAATGGCTCTTGTTGTTCTTGTTTGGCGTCACCGTCTCAAGACATGAGACGGTGACGCCATATCTTTTTTGCCGTGTGCGCCCGATGGTAACGGAGAGAGGTCCAAAAAGTAGGGGAGTAGAGGATTAATACGGAGGTTTTGTGTCTTCGTGCGGCAGAACGAAATGCCTTTTGATTATAGTGTGGGTTACATTGTGCACACGTAGTATCCAATACTGTTGTTTAACCGTGGCTTCGACTCTTGAGTTTTGTAGTCTTCTGTCAGCTTATAGCCACCACTTCACAGTCGGATGCCAGCCGTCCAGTACCATAGGATTTTTATTTCTTCTGTAACAGATTGCATAGCTAAAATTCGACCTCTAATTTTGATAATTTTATTGATATATTTGACGCTTAGTTGCTACAGACGACTTTCCTAGGAGTATTCTTGTGAGGATCTCATTAAAAATTCTTATTCAACTTTTAGGTGTTCAGTTGATACTGGGATTAGTTTACGAGTTTGAAACAATTCCCCCGTGTTGGTCTGGGCGCTTTTGCAGAATAGACCATATGCCTACCTGCCAGGCAGCTCGTAGAAGGCGAGAATAGGCTTACCGTCACATACACCGTGACATCTGACTAGGTGTTCCTGCCGCCATAACGTCAGTGCTCACCATTGACTTGTTCCGGCTCGGAGGATAAGGTAATCGGTAAACTTACTTTTGCACGAGGCCTTATATCCCAGCCTCAGGTTGGCAACCTACCATTACCACCTTTGGTGTCTTTAATTTTTTACTACTAGGAAATCCTTTTGTTTGTTTGTCTTCAAATATCATAAAAAAATCAATTTTCCTTTTAGTTTCAGTGCTATTGAAGGTCTTTTTGTCCCACTTTGGGTATCTTTATTCTTTTTTGTTCGTTTGTTGGTGTTGACGTTCGACATAGCTGTATAAACTGTAAGACTCTTACAGTTTTATTTATGAGGAACACGGCTGGAAAATCTTGTCATAAGGGAGTTTTCAAAGTTGCTACGATGTTGGTGACCTTCGTTGCGATGACGTGTATGTTTCTTGGTGACTCGATAAGGTGCTGTAGTGCGTGAAGAGATTCCATGTTCATCATTGCAATTGTCTCTAGCGTGGTGTCTTCATAATTTCTGTTGGAAACGCACTGGTAATAAGTATTCCTTCGACTGCCTCTACCTTTAACTCTCGACTCTACCTTTCCCCTTTAAGTTTTTACAAAGTCTGTTGGTGATTTCTATGGCGAAGAATATAATAAATATATAAATAATAAATAAATATCCCTGGACAAGTCACACAAATTGAATCTAACCCCAAAGTAAGCAAATTATATGCTTGTGTTATGGGTGTTAGTCAACGATAATAATACGTAGAAATACTTAAATAG
>NJDD01003318.1:173483-190173 GCA_002245505.1 Calephelis nemesis | reverse complement strand
AAATATTCCTTCGACTGCCTCTACCTTTAACTCTCGACTCTACCTTTCCCCTTCAAGTTTTTACAAAGTGTGTTGGTGATTTCAATGGCGAAGAATATAACTTCAGTTTCGAAGTAGGTAGCATGAAATTGTAGCCATTCTTGATGAGAACCCCTGAATAATGGGTAGCTCGATATACTGCGGGCGTTGTGCGGCTTTGACGGCGCTCGTGATTGCTTCAGCTGGCTCTTTGAAGTCGTGTTGTCTTCCCTCCGGTGTTGATCGACAGTGCTGTTGCCGCTGTAGTTACTGTGTCGTTTGGAGGATTATTGCCACAACAGTTACACTGCTTACGCGGAATTAGCAAATTAAGGGCTTATTTTACATCTGTTAATTCAGGACGTGTTGCTTGTTCTCCCAACCAGTTGTTGACGATTTTTGACGCATTTTGACCCGCGTCAGAGACACGCATTTGTGAGATTAATATCTAAACACATGATGCCTGTGTTTCTGCATCGAGGTGCTAATTAAGTTAATACCAAAATTTTAAATTTGTACTTACTTATTTACGTTCATTAACTATCAAATCAATTTTTTATACTCTTTGGGTTTAAAATAAATTTATGTTACTGATTGTCTTGACATATATATTTATATGCAATACAATATATTATATATATATTTATACTACCAGTGAATCCTACGTTTGCACATGTCTCACAAATTTCCTTATAATACTTATTCATCAAAGTGAAGTTTGGCCATGACCAAGGGCAAATGATAAGAAATAAATGATGGCGCTTGAAAATAGAATGTGATGGAATCTCGGGGTCGGGAAGGTTGTAGCAGACAACAGAACTCTCTACATAGTTAGTGCTTACGTTATTGGTGATAATAAACCTTTGCTCCATTTCCATGATTCCTAATTAAAGTATACCCTTGACACAACATAATTAAAACCTTTTCCGAGCAGTTTTGGTATAAGGCTAAAGTTTGTCGGTTTGAACTACTTTCTTAAAACATGATATACCTACTTGGGCAAATAACAAAATAAATAAATTATCTTGCGAGTTGTCATTCTTTAAATATTAATTCAGCTACCTTTACAAAGAAAGGAAACCATGCCTATAGGATTTTAATTTTTAACAGTGGATAATTTGCCCATATCGAATGAAAATTTCTTAGGGTAGTAGACTACTAACCGATACGGTAGTGTCCGGTGCGGGGTTAATCGGGCTCATAGCAAAACTTTGCAAAGGGCCATTGATTTTCTTTAGTGCTAGTACCTAATTCATTATGTTATCATGTACGTTTAAACATCGATAGTTCGTCGAATCGATAGAATTCTTAATTTTCCAAAAATATCGATAGCATAGTTCTACCGGCATGAGTTAAAAATTCATTTCAACAAAATTTTATAATTGTAGGTTTAAAATATAAATAATAATGCAGTCCAAAAAACGAGCACAATTATAATTTTATTACTAACTTATTACATTTCATTACTACTTTGATAACTCTTATAACGCCTCTGTGGTCCAGCGGTGCAGGTAGGGCTTGACAGCATGAAGTCCCGGGTTCGGTTCCCGGGTCAGGCAACAAAAAGACAATTTGGTTTTTCCAATGTGATAAGAGCTATATGATTTTGATATACTTTTTATAGGCAACTCAAAAACGAGTAGTTGGATCATAACAAACTTTTCACCTCCAACCACCACCTCAGAAGACAGAAACTACTACAAACCACCTCATAATAAAATTATGATCTAGCAAGGACCTAGGCAGACATTTAATTGTTTATCTCCCAAAATGCCTGACTTTGTGGAGTTAGACGTGTAGTGTGTAGGTATAAATATGTAACAATTAATGATGATTACTTGTGTAGAAAAATAGATATGCACCTGACTACACAATGATAATATTAATGTTTTGTTCTAATCTTATAAGTGGAAATGTATTAAGCGGCTAAGATTAATAGAAACTTATCTTTAAATATTTTATAAAGATACTAGCTGACCCAGCAAACTTCGTATCGCTTGACATTAATGCTTCGACAGTAGCGCAGTCTGTCGGATCCGAAACATTCCAAAATCAACAACTTATTATTAAAAAAATAATTAAAAAAACATTTTCCAGAAGACCAAATTGTGAATCTAAACCATTCTCGAATTCCCTTGAACACGCACAAAAACTTTCATCAACATCGGTCCAGCCATCTAGACGGAGTTCAGTGACATACACACTCACAGAAGAATTATATATATAAAGATTTCTTACTACTGATAATATATATAACGGAATACCTACAGAATAATTTTAATTGTACCTTTAAAATATAATACATACGCAACGATATCAAAATTATGTATGAAGTGTTTTAATTAATTTTATATACAAATGGGATAGCAAATGTTACATTTTAAAGATGCTTACGTCCCTAACTTCTGCAACTTAGATAACCTACATAACAAAAATAAATCTCTATTTCTCTTGGTCATCGCACCAAAGGTTTGATCAATTTTGAAGTTTACTCCTTATGAAACGATTTGAGTTATAGGGCCCGGTACGGAAATTTTATGAGGAGTAAAAATCAAGTGTAACACGAAAAGTTGAGGCGTTACGTAGAAAGAGACAAACATATATATCTGTAGGATTGAACGTGTAAAAGAATGAGATGGAAAACATTACACAGCGTATCTCATTCTCGGGATCTCCTCCTGCGCGATACTTCGTAGTCTCCGTGCAGGGAGTCGCTATCTATCAAAATACCGACTATTTGGAGCACACTTCTAATGTCTGCGGTGATACTAATTTAAGAAGAATTAACATACTTAACTAAATCTGCTGTAGGAGACATGGTGTGCTGCAAGATACATTTCGTACCTAAGGAGTAAACTCCAATCGTGCGTCGTAGTTGACACACACACACACTATTTGAGATTTTTTTGTTGTGTTGCCTAGATATTGTTAGGAGAAGTTTATTAAGAAAAAATATAAGGTTAGAGGAACAACATTGGAGAATTCAAGAAATCTAAAGAAAATAAAAATAAAAGTTTCTTAATTTTCATTAGTCAGTGAAGTAAAAATTAAGCTGAAAGAAAATTAAACGTATAAAACGTGTAATAGAGGGCGGCACAGTTGAAGCAGCGGTCGTAAACAACGAGCTCACAATTTTATAATTCTTTTAACATTTCCCGAATGCTACGTTTTAAGATGTAACAACAAAAACTTGTATACCTATAACGGTATTATATAACTGCATATAAAGTAGGTGCATTGAAATGTATGGGCTTCGTATTCTAGTTTCGTCACACTAGTCACCACCAAACACGCTTACTACGACTATAGTTGATAGGTACGTTGTTGAATGTTGATTCAGTAATCAGTATTCAGTTTGAACTCAAGCGCAGCGACAGGGGGCGTCTGTCGAAAAGTGTTGTGGTTATTTTAAATTTGGAACTATCGGAATCCGGTAAGACCTCATTTGCGCGCCTATTTATGAATTTAGTATTTTTAGTTCTAAAAACCATTTCTGTTTCGTCAAAATAGTATTTGTTTACATTTAAGACATAACTGTAATATTCTAGGAGCCTTACGCCTACATATTTTATTCATAAATGATGTCATGGAAGAACTTTGTTTACTTTTATGGATGGTGGCTAAATATCTTGAATCATAAACAGTTGCGTTATAAATAGGTAGCTCGCATTAAAAAATCACCTTACTGATCTAGAGCAGTGTTTTCTAATTGTGTGTGTGTAAATGTAGGAGATACTGGTTTTTAGTATCTTAACTAGTAGTTTGCAGTATCTTAAATAGTAAATAAATATCCCGGGACGAGTTACACAAATTGATTTTAACCCCAAACTAAGCAAATTTTATGCTTGTGTAATGGGTGTTAGTCAGCGATACTAATACATAGAAATACTTAGATTCCAGAATAAATTTAATAAACACTCAGACCCAGAAATGCTGACATCTAAATGTTCATCACACAAATGCCTGCCCCCATCGGGAATCGAGCCCGTTAGGCGTGTATGCTAGCCACTAGACCAACGAGGCGGTTTTGTAAGTAAGTAATCTTAGTATTACAAAGTAGTCTAGGTAAGATGGTTTCTGGGCTAAGTATACATAATAACAATAAGTCAGTAAGTGCCACTGTTTCATGATTTATTACAATAAATTGGATAGGTACCTAAGTACCTACTAAACAATCGTCAGTTTATAGGTTTTGTGTTTACGCATCCAGTTTCTTTTCATTTCAATATACCTAGACAAAATATATGTATATTTTATTAAAATTAAATTATTGTAATAAAATTCTCTACACAGCATAAAAAAAAGTCGTTTTCCGTTGTCTGTTCCTATACCTAGTGCGAATAATACCCACCCGTGCGAAGCTAGATCGGACTGGTAGTAACTACATATTATGTTATTGAACATAATGATGAATAAAATAATTAGGTATTTAGAATTAAAATACATTCATAGTAGGTAAAAATAAAAATGTTTTGTTCTTCATTATTAAACTAAGAACTTTAATGTTTTTGCTTTATATTACTTACTTAATATAGGTCAGTTACTCTTTGAACTCAAAATTAAAAAAAAATGTGTCTATAGGCATTAGCATACCTACACACTTTTTTTTAAATTTTGAGCAGGTACACACCTGTTCCAGGAAAAATAATATTGAAAATACAAAAAATCGTTTTCTTTTTTTTTAATGTTTATTGACCAAATAACTGACATATCGGTTCTACAATAATATCCGAATGTGACGATAACTTCAAGTAATCGTTCATACTTTTTGGTTTAACACAAACTTACTTTTTACACGTCTGAGAAACATAGCTCTAGCGGTGTTTAAATTATTTTAACGAAATATGTTTAGATTATACAATCGTACATATAAGATTCAATATCATTCCCGCACTACGATAACATATTTCTCTAAGATAAATTAGTAGCGTAGGCAAACAACCAATGTAAGTAAACACGCCTAGTAACCGGTAAAACCGGAAACATGTATTCAGAGGCATGTGTGCCCATGCCCTTTAAATCTTTTCTGACTTAATATCAATTGCCTCTGTGGTCTAGTGGTCCGGCAACGGACTTGACTTCTTGAGGTCGCGGGTTCGATCCCTGGGTCAGGCAATAAAATTAAGATTTTTTTTTTATTTTCACAATTGGGATTGGATATGTGACCGGCTGGCGATAGGCTTGCCATCTATCACATTGTGGGAGTTAGTACCTTCGGCTAGACGTGGGTGCCCTGGTTGGTCCTACCTCTTCGGGGATATAGGAGTGAATATACTTGATAATATTTCCACTTAAGTTACAATTTGTAAAATGCAATGAAAATAGTTCTTAAATCTTAAAGTAAATAAATTAATTAAAGATTTAAGCATACAAAGGGACATAGGGACAGAAGACTAGATTTAGGTAGGCTTAGGTACCATACGTCCCGGTTTGACCGGGATTGTCCCGGTTTGAGATCCCCGTCCCGGTGTCCCGGCCGGTCTGCATTAGTGTCCCGGTCAAACTTAAAGATCACCGACACCAGACACTACTAACGACCGACGATCATTTCCCCGTGCTACCCCCGACGCCCACGACGACGAACGATCGAGAACTTCGGAATAAATGTTTATCGAACGTTTTTTTTTGCGGCCATAACGACAGAGTGAAGTATCAACAGTGTGTATCAATAGAACACAGTGGATGAGCGAACATTAAGGACCATTTTAAGTGATTGAAATACAAGACCAGCGTAATTGCCCTTGTAAGCTTATCTACCACAACACGGTTTTTTCAAAATGCCGAACCTCCAGAAAATAAACTTTACATTCCGTACAGCATTGCACGATATAAGTTTCACGTTTTTTATGAGCGCCGCATTTCGCGATATGAAATCGAAAAAGTAGCAGAAAATGTAACTAAAATGCAAAAACCTCAATCGGAAACCCAAATAATGATTGATGAGGTATTTGATAAGGTGTTATTGGCAAAAGGCTTCTTCAAAAATTCTAATGAAGCTAGTTATTGAGCACAAGCAGCATATTGAGGTGCCAAATTTAAAAAAAGTGGAATGTGTTTGGTGTCTAAGTGGTATTTCAGCGTAGTAGAAAAAATTTTTTCACAGAAAAAAATCTTTCCACTTTAAAGGAAAGGTCTGAATATTGGAGGAGAATGGAAGATTGCGTTGTAGAAGCCTTCCTTATTTACAAACTAAACATGTCATGCAGTGAATTTTATAATAAAATTAAGCGCAACAAAAAGATTCTAAGAAAAGCGCACTCTAGTAAAAATATAATGCAACTGAAAGCGAATAATAAAACTGGGCAAATTTTAAACTTGTTTATATTAATTTTACTACATACATTTCTTTTTTATTTCAAAAAAATATATATTCAAAATAGTCAATATGTTTTAGTTCTTATTAATTCTGACTGCATTTGAAATATTATGAAAGACACCAACTAAGCAAAAAGCAATACGCAAATGAGCCTCTTTCCATTTTGCGTCCCGGTTTGGCTCTTCGTATTTATGGTAAGCCTAGATTTAGGGTTACCATGTAGTGATGACTAAGACAGTAATTAATTCATGTAGGTTACTTGAAAAGCTTACACATATGCACACACACATATTTTCTATAAAGAGGGTTAATCGTGATTCGCATCGTTTAGGTAACTAGACCATTGTGATAACTAAGTACATAGAGTTGTTATTGTTAATTATCAATTAGGTACTTTTGTTCAATTAAATTATACCGGTTGGTAGGAAGTAGTGATGTGCCGGAACGTTAATTACGTACCGGCAAGATCCACCGATATGAACCTGTATACGTATACCTCGGATATTTGGTGTTAAGATCTGCGGATATGCATACGGATCTTATTTGTCTTAATCAGTGCCAGTGTGGATATCTGAAATAATGTTATTGTTGATGCCAATTATTGACACTTCGCTTAATAGACAGGTATCCTGTTTATTTCAACTAGTCTTGCTTGGGTGTGTCTTTTATTTTTTTATGTTTACCTATATAAATTTATCATACTTATAGGGTATACCCTATAATGTACCTATAAGAACAGAAAATCTGTCTCTCGCTGACCGCATTCGTTACAGAGAGATCTAAGAAAGAGTGGGATTGAAAGAAAGTGTTGGTGTTAAAATTAGCTGGTTCGATCGTGTGAAAAAATAGCAGATAAAAGTTTGACAAAACAGATAGGTAGGTATGTTAATTATTTGTATGGATGTACGAGTAGGTATCCGGGAGACCTAGGTTGACATACTACGATCAAATCGCTCAGATATTATCCGAGGGTGGTGTCAAGAGTCTCCGACGACGCCGTGTTTGTATGAAAAGGGTAATGAATGTAGAGGAAGCCAGGTAGGTATGCTAGGATCGTGAGATATGGCACTCGATACTGTCTCGTAAGAGGCTTGGTGTGAAGATATGTATGAATGTAAATTAATCGCGTAACCCGATACCATTAAGTATTTTTTTTTGTTTGTTAGCATATGTTTTACATATTTTCCCATGTTTTTTTCCAACTCAAGTTTTCTAGTTTAGAAATTACGGAAAACACTCGGAATACTTAAAGTGACCAAATAACTTGAAATTCGGAATGTAGAAACACATTTAACTGTACAGGTCATCATAAAATTGTGTTAGAACTTTGTTATAAATTCCAACCATAGTAGTAAAAGTTTGCTTGTCAAAAGATTGTCTATTACGATTGATGTAATCTAGGTGGGTACCTACTTATTTAAATCGGTTTACTGTAGACCAGTGGTGCCTATACTTTTTGCTGTGAAGATCGACTTGAGAAAAAGTTAAGGGTTTAAGATCGACAGCTTTATTTTTATGTATTTTTTTATTATCTATTAATAATAATAACACGTATTTATATTATCATTTGTTTTTATGTTGTAATCATAAGAATTTTTTTGTAATTTTACACAGTTTTTACATCTTTCACACATTTGTAGATAAAAAATATTCGAAATTCGAAAATAAAATCTTGTAGGTACTAACTGGCTTAACTTCTAACATCGACTGTGGAACCTCTCGTGATCGACCGTTTGGGCACCACTGCAGTGTAGACAGTCGTGAACAAAGTTGCGGGTAAAGCTTGTATTTTAATAACAATTTATAGATAAGAATAAATTACATTATCGTTTCTAAATTAAAATTTATAATAGAGAGCAAAACTGGTTTTTGGGAAGTCATTAAAATACAAAAATGCGTCAACAGTAGGTACGAAATCAGTCTAAATTTGAGTTTTTATTTGTGGTGTATATTTTGCTCATTATTAACGTAGGTATTTGTAAAAGCGATCTTAACATTATTTTTTTTTTATAATTATTACCACTTACCTACAGCGATTTGTGTGCCCGGTTCCTATATTCAAGAAATGAGTCGTTTTGATTACGGATGGTAGCATTTTGGTGAGATTGTTAACAACGGTTGCTCTTTTTCGACAGTTAACTCTGATTTTATTTTGTAAATATGAGTAACGCACCGTTACTTTTGAGCAGACTACGAATGGTAAAACTTACGGATTACTTTTCGTCGATTATAGGAACTGGGCATGAATCAGTTAACAATTTGACTAATAAGTACCTGTCACGAATAATCACAATATTACTCATATTCAAGGATATTTACCTACATTTGTATTTTTGCGACTCTGTGAGAGTTGTTCTGGACATGCATGAAGGAAGTTAAAGAGTGAATAAGTGAATGAAGGAAGAAAAATACCGGATTACGATTCCGTTCTTGAACCCTATGGTGATTAGAAAGGGAATGATAGTGGGATGCAAATTGTGGATTTATGTGTGGAAAGAAATCCTTTTGTGTCTTACGACTTACTCAGTGTTTCAATCCAAGGACATATCTACATTCATATAAATGGAGAAGGAATGGTCAAATTAGTGTGATATGGTTGATTTTTATTAATAATCCCCACTGGAAGTATCTCATGGACACTAGCGCCTACAGATGCAGTGGTCCGTGTTAAGTGGTAGGTCTCTGCCTGACTCTTAAGACGGACCACCATTTGCTTATTAGCTGATATATGGGTCTGTTTAAAAAGTGAAGACATTGGCGAGTGCGTGTTTCATCTCGAGGGCTTGAAAGTATTAAGAGCGAAAAATTGCAAGACTTGAGTGTAGGAAGTTAGAAGTTGTTAAGCCCAAGACAGGCTGGAAAGAGTGTGCCAACCGAACTTAGACAGGGATGAATGTATGAACGCATTGAAAGACAGCATGGGGGATATTGCGAAGAGGTATGTGGTAGCGCAACGTTGTACAAGTCAATGAATGGTAACGCGTTGTAGGATGAGAAAGTGAAAGCCTCTGTTGAAAGGAAGAAGAAAGCCTGGCTAGACTATGTGTCATGTTTGTAGTCGAATACTAGTTTGATAGAGTCAAAGAAAGAAAAAGCGCAAGAATACCACCAAACGCTTAGTGAATGGGAATCGCGAAAGAGAAACTATGGCGCCGATAGGAATACCGAACTATTCTGGACGGAGCTCGAAGGTGAAGAAGAGTTGGGTTGGTTCGTCTGCTTCACGAATCGTGGTGATATTCTTGCATGCATAGATGACATGATGACTGATGATATAGATATATACGAATACTAAGTCCAGGATGTTTCCGTTGGGTCTGAGTACTCATATGACACAGAAATAGTGGATGTAGTGATGGCATTATGATGGAAGAAGGTACATGGATGATTACAAGTATGAAATGTGATAAGTCTGCCGGTGTAGATATACTTAGTTACAGCTGAGATGATCAAGCTTGGTGGTTCTACCCTTATGCGTTTCTGGATCCTTTGTAATAAATGTTGGTAGGCCGGTATAGTACCCGAAGACTGGCGGAGTGTGGTCATCGAACCCTTGTATAAAGGGATCATATTTGGACTGAAGTTCTAAGGCTAAGGTTCAAGTTACAGGGCTAGGCAATATAATTATTATACTGTAATGTTGTTGGAGGTTCAAGCCGGTTTTACATCTGAAAAAACAGGGGGTTTTGAGAAAGGGTAGAACCAAAGGAAAGTGTTGGTGTAAAAATAATATGTAAGGGCATGCACTTTTGGTTCGGTCATGTGGAAAAATGACATGAAAGATTGGACTCGATCTTTTTAGTGAGTCACCATGTCCTGACAGATTTTGTTTATTATACTCGTCACAAGACCTGGGTGCTGATTATGTACCTAAGTAGCCAACTCAACATGGAAAAGTGTACATCAATCTTAAATGACCAACAGAAATACAATAGAGATAGCAAACACAAATGACACTCACTTGACACTTGACAGCTATTTGATGTACACTTTTCCATTTTGAGATGACCACTGAGTTTTGGCGCCATCGAGAGAAAAGATGGTCGAAGCTTTTTCATAATTATTGAATTTCGTGTTAATATTGAGTGAAATTAGTCAATTTTGGTGGCATTTTGTACAGTTTTGTTCAGTGAAGGAGCACAAATGAAATAATCATTAAGAAATTAGCATATCATGTATTTCCTCGTTGCCGCCGAATCTCATTACAGAGCTTGTGTAATGAGCCACCGCTTTACCCAAGAGCCTGACATGACTTCCTGACGACTTATGACTGATGACTAATTATAATTATTTGAAATCGATATAAAATTCGATGCAAATTTCTACTTGACCAATGGCTATATACTAACGTGAATGCCAAAACCTAAAGAAAGAAAAGAAAGAGATGACCACTGAGATACATAATCAGCACCCTGCTTGGAGAGCCAACGTGAAATAAACATTCTTTCGATTTTAATCGCAGTACACATATGACGCAATACATATTGTTGTGGATATTATCTTATCGGCAAAAGAAGGTCACAACTCACAAATAAAGTTTTCTTACCGTGAGGTCGCGACATTGATGCACGGTCGCCAGAACCAAGATCAGTCGATGTTAATTAATAATTAAGATAATAATGTGCTAGATCAGTGGATCTCAATATTTTTTTATTAACTAAGTACTTAATTATACCTATCTGTATTTTGTTCATACTGAGCACACGTAAAACACAGATAAGTATATGGCACGTTTTTTTTAAATTGCTTTATGAAATAGAAAATATTTCTTTTATATGTTAAACTGACCGATACCTACTTGAGTTTATTTTCTACAAATGTAAAATAAATTTTCTTTAAAATTACGGAGTAGGTAGTTACCTATTAGCGAGTTTTGGTCCTCAATATTTTAGGACATCTATCCCACTTAATGGATGGTTGTCAAATCCATATAAATTACGTTTTGGATGAATGACTACTGTTTTAGATGTTCAGAAATCGAACCCGACCCCTATGGATCGCCAGGGTTTGTATGCGTGGGCCCTTTTTACGTAGGTTTCCTTAGCATTGATGCTGCCACTTGACTAGGCTAGAATAATGTTATTAAATCCCAGTCTTAATTGTCGCCTCTGTGGTCTAGCGATTCAGTTGTTGGACTTGACTGCATGAGGTCCCGGGTTCGAATCCCGGGTCGGGCAACAAAAAGAAAATAGGGTTTTTCCAATTTTCTTTAAAGTTGGCGATAGGCTTGCCACCTATCACATTGTGGGACTTAGTGTCTTCGGCTAGTCGTGGGTGCCCTGGTTGTGCCTCTGCCTACCTCTTCGGGGATATGGGCGTGAAGATACTTACTTACTTTTTTTTCTTGAACGTACATATACCAATTGAATCTGAATAAATACAAATTGAATATATACCAAGCTAACTTCATATTTAAATTTTACTTTGAAGCTGAGGTACATTACTTTTAAGAAGAACTTACTATTAAGAAGTTGCAAAATACTTTAGTGAGTATCGGTACCTTTGGTAAAGTAACAGCTACATTCGATCTTTTAGCGCATCCATGTTAAACAACATTGAGTGTGGGATTGCTAGAGTAAATATTTATGACACCTTCAGCCTCACACCATGGCGAAAATAAACTGGAAGTGGTACCTACAATATGTACTTATGTTGTATTTACCTTGTAACTGATTACCTAGTTCTTAATATTTCGCAAAAAATAAACATCGCTTTTGAATACCAAAGACGCTAATACAACGCACAAGCGTCTCGTAAAACACGACGGTGACTATCTATCTAATCTAACAATATGGCAACATCGAAAAAATCTTGAGTTCTCTCCTATTTTTAGGAGACAAGAATCCGATTCAAATTGCGAGAAAACAGTTTTATGTGATTCACCATATTTTTTAAAATTGCTTTATTAACAGATAGTTACCTATTTGCGTTTATTTTCTACAAATGTAAAATATATTTTCTTTAATAATTAGGTACATTACATTAAAATGAAATTGCAAGAAACTGACCTTAACTTCATAACTAAGGAACAATATTTTGATAATGCCCTTTTCGTAAGGTTTGATATGGTCAAAAAAAATATGATCGAAGTTTAGTTCGAGTTATACTTACTTGACCTACTTACATATTAAGTATATATAAAAATAAATCCCCGTTACGCGTGGTCATCGCATCTGGAACGGATGGACCAATTTTTCTTATTCTTATTTATGTACTTATTTGTCATTTACTTAATTGCAAGGATCATATGAAGAGAAAACCCGGGAGAATTGCAGGAAAAGTGGGAAAAACCGATACGAAGTTCGCTGATCGGCTAGTAACATATGTTTTTCCCCGTTTTCGCTAAAGTTATCAAGACACATGAAAAATTTATAACCCACTAGCTATTGCTTGCGTGGTTAATAGTCCAACAAGAACATTTTTTAGAGATAAAAACTATCCTATTATCCAAGTTACCCTCTATGTGTGTGTCAAATTTCATGAAAATCGGTTAAGCTGTTTTTGCGTGAAGGAGTAACAAACAAACTAATAAACATACAAACTTTCCCACTTATAATATAACTAGGCCTAGTGGGGTTTAGATAAAATTCATAATATGCGATATGACTGCCTGGGAGTCATAACCTAAAAATAACGATCGAAATCTGATAGTAATCAGACGAGTAGGTACAACTTACAAGCCGCGCACTTAAAGAATGGGATTGAAAATGGCCGCTCGTCGACGCTGTACCGATAGCATGTTTGCTAACGAAATAACAAATATTAGCATAAAAATAACGATCGTTATTGCTAATGTTATATTGTTTTTGAATATTAATTTATGAGGAGCTGGGTTTATTATAATTATTAATAACATTCAATACACAAAATGAAATGTTTATTAGGTATTAGGTACATTAAGATGTTTATTTCAAATAAAAAAAAGTTGACAAATATAATAAAACTAGAACTTAAGCCTAAGTTCTGTTACTAGTGCCTTCACCAGGATCTTCCAGAAATTCGACACCTGACATAGCTTCTTCATCTTCATCCATGGATTCCAACCATCCATCGTCACTTTCGCTATCGCTGTTTAGCCCAACACTGATGATAAAATCTTCAATTTCGTCTTCGTTCGAAACCTCCCTTGTCCAATAGTCTTTTTCTAACCGCTTCACATGGTTGACTTCTTTTTGCCAGTCCTCTGCTGTTATAGAAGCAATTGCTTCGCGTGTTAAGCCCTCTATTTTTTTTTCTAGCTGATCAACATTTTTTTCAGCCACTCGTTGTTTTATTAGATTCCACACATACTCTATCGGATTTAAATTGCAATTATATGGTGATAATCTTAGCGTTTCGTGACCGTGATCAGCTAGAATTTTGTCAATAGCATAGTCTTTATCTGGTTTATACCTTTTTACTATTTCGAGCAGTTCAGCTTTAGTGTAGGACTGGTCAAATGATATGTCTTTTTCAGTGAACCATTTTTGTATATCAGCTTTACGGTTTGCTATTGTGGGAGGTTTATTTTGTTGCATGCTGTGGTAAGGTGCGTTATCCATGACGACAATGCTATTTGAAAGGATATTTGGTATTAACTTTTCTTTAATATATTTAGTAAAATTCTCCCCATTCATCTCATCATGGTAATCACCTTTCTTGGATTTCGCCTTAAATATTAAATCTGCGCCCTTTACAAATCCATTTTCTGATCCGGCATGAACAATGATCCACCTCTGACCTGGACCGTCATTTTTTCGGACACCTTTATCGGTGGTAGATTGCCAACACTTTGAAACAGTGTAGTGCGCGTGTATCCACGTCTCGTCCAAATAAATGACTGGTTTTTTATCAGAACCTAATGCGTCATTGCGACGGATACGACGAAGATACTTAGCCTTCCATGCTTTAATATTATTCCTTTCCAAGAGTAAGGATCTATTCTTGTTACATTTTTTAAATCTAAACCCGAGTTTGTTTATTAAAATTTTTCGTAGTGTTGTGTTTGATCCTACGAAATCCAAATCTTTTTTAGCTGAGGCTAATATTTTGTTTAATGTAGGGACTTCTTTTCGGACATCATAGATAGAAGAGACTATCCCTCTAATCCCCGTCAACATAAAATTGTCCACTGGAACTCTAGTGTTCTTTTTTCCTCTTTGCCCCTTGGTTGGCGTACTTAACTGCTTTCCTTGTTGCACCGCTTGATCACCTACAAAAAAAATATTTTTAATATCTTTATTTTTGTATTATATTAATGTAATCATAGTCCAATAAAAATAAATATCTACCATATACAAACACATATTTTGTTAACTATTTGCTTTTTATCGCTTACAATATTATTGATATAATATGTGTACGTATACGTTTACTTTGGGCGGACATAGTTTATTTATAGTATAGGACATAGATTTTATTGAAAAATATGAAAAAGCATATAATTTAATCAATAATGCTGTACAACACTGTTTACATATAGGAATATATGATGCTTACCTTCTTTTTTAATTCGGGAAATAGTATTCTTAGACAACCCTGTTGCCATACATGCTCTTGCGTTACTATATTCCAGAGGGTGGTAACGGCCGGTATTTTTCTCCTCCTCAAAATATTTTATGACGTTGTAAACGATTTTTCGTGCATCGCTATGCATAATCTTGCCCCGTTTATGCTCCATTACAAACACAAACGTTCAATAGCAACAAAAACGTAATAGTTATAACAAGAAACTTTAACAAAAACAATAACAAGAAACTAATAACAATTTAACAAAAACAATAAAATATAACAATGAAACAAAAATCTATAACAAACTCAAACAATGTAGTTACGTCTTAGCTCACAGAATAGCGAAACCGGACTGAGCATAGAACACTAATATCCGAGGATCTTTCGACAGTTCTCGTGGATAATAACGGTTACTTTTTTTGTGTTCATTACATGCGAGTGTGAGTATAGACGGCAATAGTGTGTAAGCGAGAGGCGACTACAGTCGCCGCCATCTTCAGTCCCATTCTTTAAGTGCGCGGGTTGTACAGGTAATTAATGGTAACTATAGCCCGGTTCCTATAATCAACGATCCGTAATCCGTTACCTACTATACCCATTGGTAGTTTGCCTTAAACTAACGAAGCTTTGCTCATAGTTACACAAAATGTTTCGAGTTAACAATCAACAACGAACGACCATAGATTAGTACCTTTCGTAAGTAAAACGATTTGTTTCTTGAATATAGGAACCGAGTATAAGAGAACTAAGTTTTCAGACCAAAAACTCTTTAGATTTCGATACCTATTTACATAAACTGCCGAACGTAATCCAAAGAAACTCGTGGTAAAGGCGCAGCTCTATATTGTCACTTCGTATACTTACATAAAACATTTATGATTTATTGTAGTTAGTAGATGTGTATGATTACTTACTGAGGAATATTTTTCATTAGTTATGTATTGAAACCTAATAAAATAAGTGACGTACACAAACTACCTACTGTCCCAACTACTTAGCTTTATCTAGATACAGAGAACAAATAAAACGTATCTGAGATTCAAAATACGTACCTAGTTCTACCTACGTAGGTACCTATGCTAAGAATAACATTGAAGCCTATCTTCGAAAAATGCTTCGAAGAGTCAAAGAGTTTTTTTATGTCAAACAAGCATAATATATGGCTCTTTTGATGGCAAGAATAACCTGCTCTATAGACACCAAAGATTTTATAGGTGCGTCGCTGTTGTGTGGCCGGGATATTAAATGATTATTGAAGCTAGAAGGGTACCCTCCGGACCGGAACATGACACTGTTTGGAACTGGATGCGGTGGATCTGGATCCCTACTTACGCAAGTTGCTGCGTAGCACTCTACCACCAGTGGGTACACCAGCATTACTATGATACCCACCTACTGTCCATTTTAAATAAGCTATTTCAAGTACACCGCCGCTGGTAACTAATGCCACTAAGGTGTTGTACATGAAAGAAAATAGGTTTACCCACCTTAAATCTCGAAAGCCGAGAATGTCGGTTCTTCACTATGGTAGTCTTCACTATGTAGTCTCCGTTCGTTCGGAAACTCGCTTTGTATTCGAGCTTCAGATTAAAAACGAGTTGATTTCTGTTACTTAATATACTAGACTTGCACTTACTTGACTACACTAACAGAATACCTATCATCTATCAGCATCGGCGTATCGAGGTACGGGCAGAGGCAGCCTCACCCGCCCCCAAGAGAGTTTACATTACATATACCTGAAACTATCCGAATGAATGAAAACCGTTTAGACAGGCTACGTAGGTAACCTATGTCAAGTGTGGACAAGCAGTTGTAAAAGAAACAAACTGCCACACACACACCGAAAGAGAGAGGGGGGGGAGA
>NJDD01003318.1:123357-173388 GCA_002245505.1 Calephelis nemesis | reverse complement strand
GATTTGCAGCGACTCGCCCGGATTTGTACCACCGCCTTACCTATTCCTACAGCCATAACGTTATTGCTTGCCATTGAGGTGTTTCGGTTCCGAGTTTGAGGAAGCCGGTATAAACTTACTTTTGCTTGAGGTCCAACATCCCTTTGTTTTTTTTTTTATTTGCAGCGCACCATTACCAACTTTAGTGTCTCGAGACGGCGTGAATTTCTTAGCATCAAGAAATTCGCCTGCGTGTTTGCCCTCCAATACCATCAAAATAAAAAAAATAATGTAGAAATAGTCACCCTACATTTTTTCTAGCATTCAATGTTACTTTTTCTTTTGCAGAGGATGGGCAACGTTATCTTCTCAATACTTTGGCTAATTATCCTCATCTTTATAGCGTTTTGGCTTGCCGGCGTCGCAGCTGGATTCTATATAATACTTTCACCGTTAGCAGTTTGCATACGGCCTTTATCTGTAAGTATCAACACCTAATCATGATTACAAAAAACTAGTACAACTTGATAATGAATATAGAACGTTTAACTATGTACCGATTAGGTACTCACTAACAACAGCTGAGGAAAAAATGTTTTTCCTCTTTTGATTAAATTTTTGCGAGCATCAATCTACTTCTTCCCTTCACCGTGTCTCAGAATTTGCTCAGTAAAGTTTAAAAAAATATTTCTACCCAGCCCGGCGAGGGAAAAGTTTCTCCTTGCTCGCGCAGCGCTTAACAAATTGTCGAATAGGTGAGAAAAATAGCATAAGGCTGCGTTTCCAGAGATGTGCCAGGGTGCGTAGCGAGGGATGGGTTTGTAAATCTCTGGTGGAAACGCAGCCTAAACATCTCGAGCAATGAAATAGAAAGCCTGAGATCACATTTTGGTCGGCTTCTCGTTATTTTCTTTGGCACTACTGGTACTATCATGTGTGTTCCCCATAGCACTCATATTCTTCGTGACTGATAAACCTCATACATTTCCCGTGGAGTTCATTAGTCATTACCAATGACACTACTAAAACAATGAAGAACAGAATGTTCTTAACTAAATAATTACCAAATTCAAAAACTAAAAGATACACTTTTTCTTGATGAACTAAATAACAGAAAATTTTCTCGAGAAAATTAGTTTAAAGTTTAAATTAAATCGAAGTTTAAATTGAAATGAAGTTATTAAGAAAAATACATTTTACAAGTAGGTACGTAAATAATTCTAAAAGATAATGGGAACAGTTTATCTTATTCAAAAATATCCTAAGCTTTATCCCGCGCCTTTCGAGATTTCCAAGGTATAATCTATTTTTCTAGTAAAAATCTTTAAAATCGGTTCATTCTTCTTGAGGGGAAAACTGAAAAAACGTGTACACTATCGAATTTATAGTATTAAAGGTGTAGCATCGTGTAGATGCCACTCAATAAACCATCTGTTTCATTGAAAGTTATAAGAAGCAAAATGACAAATAATTTTAATGTCCACTTCCTTTAAAAAAATCTTCAATCCTCTTCTCTCTCAATAACTGAACAAGAAATGTTTGGAATTTTGTTGCCATATATTTTATGTAGTAACCAAATGTAGTATAAGTTTTAACATATTTTTAATTTTTTATATTTTTTCAGGATTTAACAGAGTTTTTGATGAAAATTATACAATTCCCAAGATACTGCGCGGAAGCTATGATGGAGGGCAGAGGATTTGGATAAAGATTATCGCTGAGATTTCTGAACCTATAATATGTTTTAATTCATAAGTTATTTTAAAATCTTTAAATAAAACAATTATTATCAAAAGTTAAACTTTATTTGTATAGTACATTACATAACTAAAGAGGTCAGAGAATTAAAATTAAAACTCAGACACTGCTGACAACTGTTGTCACGGTTAACGCGGTGAAACTTACACACATTATCAGGTTGGCATCACCTTAAATAATCTTACATTTAGAATAATGTAATATATTATCTTTCCTGCGATAAACTTAAAATTAGACAACATTATTCTGATATCATGTTAATTAAAATATTTGAAAAGGCAAAAGGCATAATGCTTGGTTTACATCTCTTAAGGTGAATAAGTAGTAATCAAATTTTAGCTTTTAATTTAAGTGACTAAATGTTAAATATCCACAAGTATCCAAATATCTACACTTTTAAATTCACAACTTAAATAAAAAACGCAAGGAAGGCACAACTCCAGTATTTTCAAAATCGTGTCTAGCAACATAGTGCATCGTATTTTTATGTATTAAAAATCGGAGGTTTATGGTATCGTATGCGTTGCCAATCTAGCGATGATGCACGATAATAATCATTTTTAAAATTACATCAAATACAAACTATGGTGAGACAACAATCATTAATAAACTACGTTAATGTTACCGGTGCGGGATCTCACTGCTGAGATTTCAGGTCACTTGTTTCAGTTTACCGGCTACCCTACCTTCTAGCATGGTACACGATAATTGCGAGTACTGATGTTATAGCGGCATATTAAGTAAGGCGCTAGTAACAATCCGGACGAGCTGCTGCACCCCACTTCCAACTTATAATAATTGATAAGACTGAAGAAGAAGAGTAAAATACAGGAATCTGTAACGGTTTACCAAAAGAACACAATTATTAAAAATATATAGGTATAAATATTGTATAAGTACTTTCATTGAAATAACAACTAGAAAAAAATAAATCAAGAAAT
This sequence comes from Calephelis nemesis, assembly GCA_002245505.1. Lineage (NCBI taxonomy): Eukaryota > Metazoa > Arthropoda > Insecta > Lepidoptera > Riodinidae > Calephelis > Calephelis nemesis. Next base: position 170,710 of record NJDD01003318.1, on the reverse strand, counting down.
AGGCCTCGCACGCACTTGCACTTTACAACGGCATAGCATTTTCTCACGACGGGACAACATTCTTGTCGTTTCAAAGGTATCAAATGATAAGCCCCGCCTTACTATTTAACTGAAAATAGAAAATTATTTAAATTCATGTTTATGTTCTGCTTTAACTTACTCCTAAATTTCAACTTGCAACTTGTTCCAACATTTTATATTTTACAAGCATTTAGTCACTTAATTTTAAGTCAAAATGAACTTGTCTTCATACCAACTAAAGAGGTGTAAACTAAGCATAAACGTAGTATTCGATTTTTTTGGGAATAAGCACGTCGCCAGCATGACGTCTAAGGCCTGTGTATGTGTTATGATGTAATAAAGCAATATATTTCAATACTGGTAATTACTGACATCAAACAGACACAACATTCAAGTATTATCAAAAAAATATTACTTTAAGCCATCGCGACGGACGCCCTCTAAAGCTAAGGCCAAACATTTTAAAACTACATATATACTAAAACAAAAAAAAACATAACGCCTAACAAATAACATGCCACATTTTTAATAATCACAAAGTATGAAAATAAGTTTCCAATATAAAAAATTAAAAAGTCTGCCAAGAATTTATTTCAATGAAACAGACTTAAAAATAACCTAAATTTAGTATGAAACCGCTCTCACTTCCTAATAACAAGTTTTAAAAATTAACATAATTGCAAAAGTTTTTAATACGGTGTCTGTATTTAATACTGTATTTATTTTATACATCAAACAATACACCATGAGAAGACTTCTGAAAACATTGTCGATGTATTTTTAGGAAATTAGTAGATGTTATTTATTTTGGCTTAACACATTTTTTTTTATAACAGGATGAACAAAACACCCCTTACGGTATAGAACAATTATTATAACATCATTTAAAAAAAATTTTCAAATTCAAAACGTAATTTCAAATAATGTTAGATGTAAATCTTGACGTGTACTTTTGACGAAATTAGTACCGAATACTGACAACATTATCATGTAAAATATCATTCTTAAGTTGTATTTTTATTTTGTTTTGTTGTTTTGGTATTGCGCAAGGCACTGAACTATTGCCGCTTAATATAAAAGCGAGGGAAGTAATTAAATAAAGCCATACTCAAATTGTAGAAGATTTTTTTCTTATCAAATTTTAGATATAATAGAAAAATCCTATGTTTAACGATAATTTCTTTTAAAACCTAGCAACAAATTAACAGAATGTTATAAGGAAATTTGGAACGTCTTGTCATATTACCCTAATCTTATCTTTATTCACGATAACACTTCTAAACGTGCATGATAACGGCAACGATCGGAAGTTTGCTTATAGATGGAATTTGGGGCATTTTAACACATTCTGCACAAAAAAGTAATACGATAAACACGATGACATTATACGAATTTGATCAGTGTTAAAACTGCCACACTTAGAGACGACAACTATCTTTTAATTAGTCATTAAGTCAACATTTTATACATAAAATTCTCGTGTCAAAATGTTAGTTACCGTACTCCTCCGAAACGGCTTGACCGATTCTCGTGAAGTTTCCTGAGCATATTGAATAGGTATGAGAATCGGCTAACATCTATTTCTTATAACCCTAAGTAATGAGGGTGAATCACAGCAAAAAAAATAGCAGAACAGCATCTGCCGGGTCAGCTAGTGTTTTGTATCAATTTGTGATTTAATGATAGATTGAATGTTGATTTACGTCTCTAAGATGGTATGTAATGGATATTTGACCGCAATCAGAGACTTCAATTAACATTTAATCTATCATTATGTCACAATTATTTTGTATTGAAAATGTGAACTTAATGACAGACTAAAAAAAATTTTAAAAAATTGTCGGCACTGAGTACGGCCAATAATATTCATAAAATAGAGCCATTGTTTAAGCCAGGGCTTCCCAAACTGTGAAGCCCCTTCACACCCTCTTCCCCACATCCCTTCCCTGACACTGAGTGGGTTAAGGGGCGTCGGCGTCGTTAAAACATTGAACGACCAAAGGGCGTCACAATACAGATAATTTTGGGAAACCCTAGTCTAAGCCTATAAATAGGGCCCGCTTGAGCAATTATGATGATCCTAGCGAAAACCTTCAGCTACAGTGTGTACGAGCGGTACACGTTGTAACTGAAGGTTTTATCTTTTAGAATTTTCCACATTATAAACCAGATTCACAAATTTAAAACAAAATGTGAAAGTGTTTTCTATAGCCAGTGCAGTGCTCGAGCATGCAGATATTATGGTAGAATGAAGAAATAACATACATAAACCTTGAAAACCTTACTCTATTTTGGCAGTCGAGTGAAAGAAAATATATGTCTCAGTAAAGTTATATTCCTACCTAACACATTTTTCCAGAATGTTCAACATTTCGTCATATTTAGATTTTATTTATCAAAAAGTACAAAAATATTAGAAAACATCGGCGACCAAGGCATTGTTTCAATAAAATTAAGATTCGACCTCCATTTGCATTCATGATTTACCAATTAACAAAACGAAATGAAACAAGGTAACCGTTTGTTTAAAATTCACTTTAACGTTCAAGAGGTCCATAAATACCTACTAATAGGAATACGATGTCTAACTATGACATGTAGGGTTACTCTTGAATCTCGATATCGTGCGAATTGGAAATTGGAATCGAAAATGTCATTTAGTGTATGGTACCTAACTTGAACATAGCAGTAGCGAATTATTTAAATTTAGTTAATAACAAACAATAAATTATTTTATCGAATTCGTTGAATTTTGTTGGAACCAAACGGTTTTCAAGAGTATTGGGTACTCTTGAAAACCGTTTTGGAGTGACGTATCCGATTCCAATTTCCAATTGGCACGAAATCGATATTCAAGAGTAACCCTGCTGATCTTGAAAATTTGAAAGTATTATTGCCTGATGTCTCATGGCATATGAAGTATATTTCTTTTTATTTATTTTTCCTTAAATGATTGAATTACACTTAAGATAAATGCGAAAAGACAGTTTTAAACAGCGGCCGTATTATTAATAAATCAAGACGAATCTAAGAGTTGATAGTCTATATCACAGTGTGATCAAGACTACAATATACCAGGTTGAACCTAGGAATACTTTAGTCCATTTCTATTAAGACGGTAAATGACTCTAATAGGTAAATCCGAGAAGTTCTTATCAAGAATTACAATTTTACCCTACTATATAAATATGTTAAAACTTTAGAAAGCTGTGACTATATTTTTTGTTGATCTCTTATTAGTTTCGCTGTCCAGTAAGTACTTTTGTTTGGAATAAGGCAACTTGGCATGCGTATGGATTTGTCTTGTTTTAAATAAGGTTTCATTTTAATTACGCACTACTAACTGTTCTTTAATCTCACTGTTAAAATCACTGCGAATTATTTACTTTATAGTATTAATGTTATAAATAGATATGTTAAAGTCCATTCGCCAAAGAATGCCGCCGCCGGCTGCATTAATAAACAAAAGCGTGGACGGCGTACACCTACAAGTGAAAATGTCACTAACATATTGTTACTTTACCCTGAAGTTGTAAGTGCAGTTGCAACTTGGCTTAGTATACCGAAAATGTATTTTCGCTTTTGGACAGTAAAGTGACCCAAGATGAAAATCTAGATGACACAATAACAAAAATAACTAATAACTATGTTGGTAGCACTTTTTACAAAGCTTATGAAAAAGTTTAGCAACTAACTTCAGACTATTGCTTTTAACTGTTTAGGAACTAACTTTCGACTGTTGCTTTATTCTGTCGGTGTGCGCGCATATCGTAAAAATTTTCAACATTTTTTCCAATCGCGCCAAATGTAACTTCAAAAACATGTGTCTTGTAAAGTATATACAAAACTTTCACCTAGCTTTCCGTGTATATTTTTATTAAAATTCTATTTGCAAACCTAACTGAGGGTATAATTATTATTTATATTCTCATTTTATCACCACTGGGCTGTGGTGATAAAATGAGAATATGTGTATGTGAGAATATGTGTAATGAATGAATCTTTTTTATTTTATCACCATGCGTACAAAATCTGACAAATAAGTAAATGGACTTTAACATTACTTTAGTATCAAAATAGCAGATTTAAGCTACAAACTTATAAAATATACAACATGTAAATTAACATATATTTTGAAACAGACACATTGCTTATGTACAAAGCGGTTTAAAACGTAAATGATCACAGTATTTATAAACAATTTCATTTGTCTGAAAATATAGCTTTCATTATTAGCCCAATTACATATTCAATCATTTTTAACATGTAGTAAGTAATTTTAATATGTAACTGGTGGGGATAGCGTTGGTTAACTTTTTACTTTTAAATTGATTGCATTGATGATTAGTTTGATTGTTCTTTCTAATAATCTCCCTTGCTCTAACGATTTTGTAACGACAAACCTAAAAAAAGGGAAAAGAAATTAATATATATTTTAACGCACAGCAAATTTTAACTTAGTATAGTAAAACGTTTGTATATTTACGTCGTAAGGTTAATGTGCAGAAGGAAAAAAAACAACGGGTTGCACTCCGGGACAGAAGTGAAAACTTGAATATTAACGTTGTGCATTTTTGATATTTTGGAATGGTTAGGGAATAATTTTGCTTGCTTTAATTACCAGTATAGAAGTACTATCATTTATGTGGTAGAATACAATACTCATATTTTATTGAGCTATCGTACACAAACATGACAACACGAACATTCGCGCAAGTGCCCTGCGCCATCTAAACGAAACAGCAGGCGCAGGCATATATCTTCACCGCGCCGTTGGAAGAGAGGGGGATACTTCCTCATCTACGCAGCTCCAGCTGTTTACGCTCCATCCGTCTTACGAATCTTCGATCAGGTAACGCGAGTTTAGAAGTTTTTACCCATTCCAAAAAAAGTGCGCAACGCCCCTAGAGAGTTTTCACTTAAAAAATAGGGGTAGTTATAAATATTTTAACTTACCTGTAATCATCTAGTTCATTTTCGGAATTTATTGGATAATTTTTGTATGAATTATATACAGCATCGTCGCCTTCTCTTTTTAAAATACTGAAAATAAAATATTTTATTGAGAACAAATTCACAAATTATTATGTTCAAAGAAACTAAAATACAAATCTATTTATTTTTTACGTCTAGATGACCCGACAGACGCGTTGTCCTGCCTTAAATACGAATTTTTTTTAATGTTACGCGAAACCTACAATTTGTTTTTGTAAAAGAACCTTCTTCAGCCAATAATTGATACATCGAAAAAAAAAACTTAGCGGCATTGTCGCATCCGTTCACGTATGATGCGATTACCAACGGAAAAGGATATTTTTTTCTCCTGATGGTAAGAGACAACAGTACATTATAGATGTTACAGATGCGTTGTTGTCGTACGGTCAGAATGTTAGGCCCACTGTGCAAGTCCACCTGCTACCCTAACTTCCGGACCGGAATATATATACATACATACATACATACATATCTCTTCACGCCAAGTCCCTTACGGGGTAAGCAGAGAGTATCGAGTGCCAGACCTCACGATCCTGACAAACCTGTCTTGCTTCCTTCACATACAAACATGCCGGTTTCGGAGACTCTTGACAGCACCCTCGGATAATATCCGATTGATCTGATCGTGAAATGTCAGCCTTGGTCTCCCCGGGTACCTACATCCATCCACATTCGCATTGTATATCTGCTTTGTCAATCTTTCATCTGTCATTCTTTCCACATGACCGAACCAGCGGAGCATGCCCTTAGCATTTTAACACCAACACTTTCTTTCAATCCCGGACCGAAATATGACAGGTAAGCCGGACAAGGTGATGTACAACACTCTGCCACCAGTGATCTTGTTGGTATGACTATATTTTAACCAATGCTAGCCTCTTGTGAGCTGCCTGGCAGAGATGCAGATAGTATATTCTACTCAGCAAACCCGCACCAACACTTAAGTTACTTTACTTAACTTACTTTGTTAGTTACTTTGTTAGTTACTTAACTTACTTTGTGTACTTTGTAATTTTTGTTTGTATTTTTCGAAGCTAAGACGATCCGAATTTCACCAGCCTATTTTGGCTGGTTTCTTTGCTGCCGTTGTTTTGCTGAGAAATATTTGACTTTTATAACTACTGTTGCGGATTCTAGTCTAAAATGTAATGGGTTAATAAAATCTTACCTTTCTAATAAGTAGCACATTCTGCTAGTATGAGAATGTATTCTCTCTGCGTCTTCTAACTTATTGTACAGGTCTTTTGTATTGGGAGATTGTAGCTTCTTCAAATAATCATTACTGTAAATAAAAATAATATCACATTTTCCATATTTTGTAGTTATTTTATAAATTTTAGCAAAACAAACTTGTCGAGTCTGATGCACAAACATTAGAAGTCCTAATTTTTAAAGTGAAACTTGTTTAGAATCGTGATTTTAAACCGGATGTAACGGAAAAAATTACAGGTAAGAGACACAAATACAAAAATGTGTAGGATTACATATATTCATCCCATTCTTTTGTCGATTTACTAAAGTTTCACTTCTATCGTGTGTGAATCGCACACACATTTTTTTTTGTTGCTTGTGTTGTCTTTCATGTAACTTTCAACTTATTTTTTATGTAAGCGAGCAAGCACAAGGGTCTTCTGATTCTAAGAGACTACCGTGGCACTTGTTGCAACTCTTTGTAGTCTTGCTGATAATGACCTATACCCGTACCAACACCGAAAATTTATATACTTAATATGAAAAAAACGAATGAAAATTACAAACAACGCGAAGTGGAAGAAGCTCATGCTCAATTCTAGTAAAACATTTACAGGCTAACTGGTTTAAATATTGATATTATAATCTGCATTTAAATAAATAAATATATTCCTGGACAAGTTACACATATTAAATCTAACCCCAAAGGAAGCAAATTATATTCTTGTGTTATGGGTGTAAGTCAACAATAATTATACATAGAAATACTTAAATAGATACCAGAATAAAACTTGAAACGTAGTTGCAAAGCACGAAAGAATATTCAAATTATTGAAACTAAAATTAAAATTACCAAACAGTTGTTATGGAAGCAAAGTATTTTTTAGAGTCTGCAACAATTTTTTGCTTTATCCTATCTTCAATTAGATTTTCTCCATTTACATAGTCGTTACTTTTGAAATTGCTGTTTTCTCGATCAAAATTATTTTCTTCATCGTAATTATTCTCACCATCATAATTATTCTCACCATCATAATTATTCTCGCCATCATAATTATTCTCGCCATCATAATTATTCTCGCCATCATAATTGTTTCCCTCTAAATATTCAGAATTATCATAGTATTCGGATTCATCAAAGTTATCATCACCGTCATGTTCATAATCAAGTTCTTCATCTTGCGATTCGTAATAGTCTTCAAAATTTGCAAACCTATTCTTCAATTTTTGTTCAAAATCTAAACATGTCGTGAATTTTCGTATGATTTGTGGTTCGGTACATGTTTGTTCGAAATTATTATTAGCCTTTGATGTATCATTGTTTTCGTCAGCAGCCTGTTTACCTAAATCACTTTGTATTATTTCACGATCACTGGTCTCATTGGATATGTTCTCATTACAATTAACTTTGTCGTCTGTAGCTGCATTCTTTTGTAATTTCAAAGATGAAAAAAACGTTGATTCAATGTCAGTTTTAGGTTCAATCTAAAATCATTAATCAATTTTATATTCGCTCACATATCTAATCTAGTTTGATATGATGGTAGGAGGTCTATACCTAGTAGTAAATGGTAAAGAATTCTTTTGTAACACCTTTAGGGTTACCCTTGAATCTCGATTCGATTCGATATTAGATAATAATAAACAACAAATTATTTCGTAACATTCGCTGATTTTTTTTGTAATTAAATGTTAATAATTCGCTAGTTCAAAAGTACCTAAAATGACATATCCGTTTACAATTTCCCATTTGCATGAAATCGAGATTAATAGTAACCCTACTTGTCTAGATCTTCAATGTGATTTGTTATTGACGACTTTCAACATATAATACTTAAACATTAAAAAATGAAATATCAACTTGTTATTTTTAACTATATAACTACACAGTTAAGATAAATCTAAATACATATAACCACATCGCATGAGATAAAACCTTTGTAAAAACCGCTTGTATACACTAGACACGTGCAATTGCCGCAATGTTTAATATGATAGTCATATTAGATTTTAAAACTAATAAATAAAATATAATTACAGTAAACCAATATCATGTGAAGTGGTAATATCTCATGTGTACACTACGTAAAAACTTTTAAGAATAAAACCTAGATTTTTTAGAACGCCTACTTTGAGCAACGCAGACATTAAAAATATTTACAGAGAAAACATTTGACAAGATGTATCTCAAACTTAACAAGAGTCAATTTAAATGTCTTATTGTAATGCTAGGTATCGTAAGCAAATGATGAGACAGTGAACAAGTACACTGCTCTCCTGATGGTAAGAGATAACCGTGGCATATAGACACCATAAAAGTTAGAGAAGCGTCGCTGTTTTGTCCGAGGTGTTAGGGCAGAAACTGCGTTAACCGGGCATCCACGAGGCTTCATACTAAAGTGACCCGTTGCGGGGACACGCGCGGGGCCCACCGACAAGAGCACGCACGGTACTGTTACCATGTGAACCGCAATCAACACTACTTTACCAGCTACCGTCAAAACATATCACCGTGACAAAATCTACCGTAATTTTTAAATAATTTAATTATTTAGACAATGATAATTTATTCCCAGACTCTCCATTGCTGATATGACTGATATACAAGCTGATACAAGCATTGTAGCTCTTACTTTGAGATTGTTGACTTTTATCCGTCAAAGACTTCAACCGAAACTTTAATATACTTATAAAATACTATTTCATTATCCCTTAATTTACTAAACTTTACAACAAATTCACCGTATAGCAACCTAGATTCAATGAAAAAGGCTAACTGGTTGTCGTTTTTTGGACTAATCTTCGTTTTGCTAGGTAATAAAATATTAAGTTCTCCATCGATACTACAGTACACGCGCACTGTTAAAATTGAACTGGAGACACTGCGTAGGTCGGGTCTTCGCGACGGAGACGCTGCGTGTTCACGCGCCTGCAAAAGCTACGTGCGCCTGTTTAACACAATTTCGGCGCTAGGGCGATAGTGCGAGCTTACCGGCTATCCTGCCATAAACCGGAACATTATACAGTCATTATGGCGGCAGGAATAAGTAAGGCGGTGGATTCCTGTTTAGACGAGTTGCAGCGTGGCGCTCTACCACCAGTTAACCTTAATCCTTTTAACCTTTGCTCGCATCTTACAAGCTGGCAGGAAAGCAGATGGTATATTCTACACAGGAGACCCGGACCAACACGGAGAAAAAATAATCCGTTCGTCAGGTTAACTCGTTTAGACGCTAAGAAGGATATCCAACGCATTTCAATGGTAAAAGCGGGCATTGTGCTATCTGCCTAAAAATAGTGATCCTTTAAATTGAAAAGAAAATTGTCTCTACGGTCGCATCTTAGGTCTGAAGGACTTGACATTTATTTTTACAGAAATCTCATATCTCATACCTCTCTCCTCACAGCTATTCTCTTCAGCGATCGCAAATTATATTTCCCTGAAGATGTAAGTATCAAAGATGCATCATCGGCGGATTTTTCAACCTCATCTTGGGTCGAACCGGTGGTGGCCACAGTATTTTCAAATTGACTGTCGTCAGCCCTGTCTATCCCTGCGCAACAAATTAATTCAGAATAAGCTATCCACACTCAAACTGAAGGCTAAAATTCGAAATAATGATCTTTTCTTTGTCAATGAAATTGGACATATGTTGCAACAGCCACAACATTAATTGGTAGATGGCGTTACTTTGTGTAAATCCATACTTAAAACTATGGAGTGTCTTTTCTGTTTTGTTGAACTAATACTTATATTTTTTTAGCAGCAAATAACAAATTAAATCATTTTAGTTGGAATTACAGTATTGTATTAAACAGTATTTTTTTTATATTAGAAGGCAAACAATCAGACTGATTTCCTGGTGGTTAGAAATTCACACCGAGACCCCAAAGGTGTTTGTTTTTCTCTATCTTAGATTAGCTGTAAGATATATCTCGTTAGAGATAAGCTTGCTTTTTTACAGTATTTATATTTTATTTCCTGGTGGTAAGAAATTCACGTCGAATAGTGACATCAAAGGTGGTATTGGTGCGTTGCCAACCAGAGGCCGAGATGTTAGGCGTCGAGCAAAAGTAAGTTTACCGGCTATCTTACCCTCCGAACCGGAACACGTCAAAGGCAAACACTGACGTTATTGCGGCAGGAATATGTGAAGCGGTTGTACCAATCTGGGCGAGTAGCTGCGAAACTGTACCACCTATTAAGTAAGTAGAAGTAGTAGTCTTTCCCACAAACTAAATAAGTATTAGGAGATTTTTTTCATCCTCCTACCATATTATATTTTGTCAGTTTTCTGGTACTTGTGAATTACGAACGTTTAATAAAGTATTGTATCATTATCTGACACTAGGGCATATTTCTTAATGCCATCGATAAAATTAAAAAGAATATTTCGACGTAGCGAAATTTGTGGCCGTAGGAATATAGGTAAAGATATTCCATCTTTTCTAGCTCTAGCTTGCCTTAATATCAGGAATATTAAGATATAATTTAAGAAGTAATCGGGGCTTGTTTTTATGTTCGAATTTAGAAATATTCGCCGCCTTCCCACCCGCCCTTTAGTTAAAAATTTTGCCTTGCTTAAAAAATCCTAGTTTAAAAATTGTTACAAAGAAACCGGTTTGACTGTCCTATACCAACAAAAACTTCCACCAGACGCAAATAATTGTACTATGATAGATGAAGAATACAGATAAAGAAATATTCAATTGTCTTAATATAAGTATTACAAAGATGTTACATTGTTTTTTATTCGCCCCCTCCCACTCTGGGCCCCTTATGTTCTACCCCGAAAGTGGGCAATAAAAGGTCACTCACCTGTATCCTCCTGGGATACGTTATTCGATTCTTCGGTCAAGCCATCGCCAAAAGATTCTTCATGATTACTTTGATCTGGATTATTTTGTATATCACTCCACAGTTTGGACAGAGATTCTGAAGCCGTTTGCAGATCTTCACAATTACTAAGCAAGCCCTAAAACATTCAGTTACTTACTTCAATGTAATGCACCTACTTTATGACAAAGCCTACTAAGCTTATAGTTTCAGTAGAAAATTATAAAATACATTAATAATAAATTTATTGTTGGTGCTCAGCAGAATTATCACCTTTGTCATGTCACGGTATGATATCATGTATATTATTCGTTGCAATTAACGCAATATAGTAAACATGCTAGCAATGCAACAGGTAACCAAAATCTTTGCTGACACAGGCGTTATGTATTTCTCAATTTCGAGGAGATCTAGGTTGACGTTCAACTATCAAATCACTCAGCTCTTGTCTCACGCTTGAAAAGAAAGCCATATTTAGTTTTTAATTTTAAAGTCATGTACTATTACAATTGTCGATATTTTATTTTACGTAAACAGAAAAGAATAATTGGACAATATATGAATGTATATCATTGCCATTAAAAATATCAATCACAGTTTTGTGTAATAAGAATTCTTTCAAGTGCTCACTTTAAAGTAAAGAAAGTGGTTTGAATGTAATCTGATCATCTTATAATAAATATAAAGAGTTACTATATACTTATAAAATTATATTAAGACAAAACATATTTGCACACCACAATGTAAAAAATATGCTTGTGGAAAGCAAATAAATATTCTTTCTTTCGTTTCATTTATTTATTTAGCTTTTTGGTTATTCCGTGTATAGGTACATATTCTTTATAGCCCTGCAGATTTTTTGTAATTTCATTTACACGGACCCCTGCTGGGTAAAAGCCTACTCCATCTTTAGCCATCTACTTCTATCTGTGGCTACACTCATCCATTTCTTTCCTGCTATTTTTATAATATCGTCTGCCCATCTTTTTCTTTGTCTTCCCACGCTCCTCTTTTCTAGTGGTCCATGCCATTTAGTTAGCAGTTTAGTCCATCTTTTGTCCTTGTATCTTGCCACATGTCCTGTCCATTTCCATTTTTGCCTCATGGTGTGTTCTAGTGCATCTGTCAACTTTGTTTTTCTTCTGATATCTATATTTCTCGTTTTTTGTTTTTTCCTCAGCTTCAAGATGCTCCTTTCCATGGCGTGTTGGCATGATAGGATGTTATTTTTGGCTTTTTCAGTGAACACCCATGTTTGGCTTGCGTAAGCTAGACTAGGGAGTAAGCAGGAGTACATGATTATCTTCTTCATTCTCAGACTGTAATTTCCTTTTAGAATTTCCTTTTGCGCCCAATATTTCTTCCAAGTGATGTTTATTCTTCTGTCTATTTCATCGTTTCATTACATTTCCCTATTTATAAGCCAATTGAGTAGCACTAAGTAAGTTGATAGTTGCAATTTCATTTGGTAGGTAAATAATAATTCCTATCTATTTACCTAAACTTTAGTATCAATCGTCACTAATAGATCATGTATCGATATCGATACTCTACTTTTTCTGGACAGCCTTATAATGTCAGAATGGTAGCCATATTTAGTAGCCAATGGCAAGCTTTTTTCGTAGGTATTTCATGTCTATATACTTAGAGGTCAATGATATATTATAAAGTTTTTTGATTGTCAGCTTAGCACAAAACATAGAAAAAAAATGTATGTAATATCAGATTCATCTGCTTGTTTCTTCTTCTTCTTGGTCGTATCCTCATGTCTGAGGGTCGTGACCACCAAATGATGCGTTGTTCGTCAGGGCTTTCCAGGACGCTCTGTTTTGGGCTAGGTGGATTGCCACCTGGGTGCTACATTCAACAGCCTTCAGGATAGTGTCAGTCCATCTGGTAGGGATTCTGCCTCTGCTTCTTCTTCCTTCAACTTGGCCTACCAGTGTAAGTTTCTCGAGATTTTCCGGCTCCCGGCGGGCCACATGACCGAAGAAAGTAAGTGATTTCCGGAGGCAGATGGAAGAAAGGCGGGTTCTTACTTCCAACTCTTGGAGAATAGACACGTTGGTGCGGCGAGCTGTCCATGGGATGCCTAACATTTTCCGCCAGCACCACATTTCAAACGCATCTATTCTCGATCTCACGCGAGCTTTCAGTGTCCATGTTTCTGATGCGTAGAGGAAGATTGAGAAGACCAGTGACTGCATGAGCCTCACTTTCGTGCTGCGGTAGATGTTCCTGTTCTCCCAAACCCTCTCCAGTCTCTTGACCGCTGCTTTTGCCATCTGGGCCCGACGTACGACCTCCTTCTCACAATCGCCATCGTTACGGATAAGGGACCCCAGGTAGACAAATTCTTGCACCGTGTCTAGGTCGCGCAACTCAAATGACCTTTGTGGGTTCCCAGAACGGTCGACGAACATTAGCTTGGTCTTACTTCGGTTGACTTTCAGACCGTACACAAGACTTGTGTTTTCCAGCCTCCTCATCAGTTCGGCAAGCTCACTTTCGTTCGCAGCTATTAATGTGGTATCATCAGCGAAACGTAGGTTATTGATAAGATGGCCCCCAATCCGAATACCACCCTCCCAGTCATCCAGTACACGTCTCATGATGTATTCGCCTACGAGGTTAAATAGCTGGGGAGACAGTATGCATCCCTGTCTTACTCCGCGTTCGGTTGAAAAAGGTTTTGATAATTCTCTGATAAATCTGCTTGTTTGCCTTTCTTCAACATGAAAAATGGCTTTACAATATCAAACCTTGTTTACACATAGACAAATTGACTTACCTGTAAAGAATCGATTAAGTAGACCCCATAACTATACATTTTCATATACTTCTGTGGACTAATATTTGCTTTTATTTTCCCTGCAAATTCAAAACATATCATTTATTTCTTCAATTTAATAGACCACATTTGACACTTCATCCGCACTCGACGCCATGACTTTGTAATAATAATATGTCCTCGACAAAGCTTGGGCATACATTAATTAACCTTTTAACCTTTAACTTAACCTTTTCATTTTAAAATACAATATTATTTGTAATAATATCAATGTAGTGCTATAATTTACCTTACCCCGTGTTGGTCCAGGCTCCTTTGTAGAATAGACCATCTGCCTTCTTTGCCAGGCGCCTCATAAAAGGCGAGCAAAGGCTTACCGTCACTAGCTCCGTGACATCTGACTAGGTGGTAGAGTTTAGCAGCAACTCGCCCGGATTGGTACCACCGCCTTACCTATTCCTGCCGCCATAACGTCATGACGTGTTTCGGTTCGGACGGTAAGGTAGCCGGTAAACTTACTTTTTCTCGAGGAATAACATCCCAGCCTCAGGTTGGCGACGCACCATAACCACCTTTGGTGTCTCTAGGCGGCGTGAATTTCTTAACATCAGGAAATCTGTCTGCTTGTTTTCCTTCCAATATCATAAAAAAAAACCTTATCTTGACTGATATTTACTATTCGCATTACGTTTGTCAAATGCGATCTATTAAACTGACCTTACTTAAATATTCATAAAACGTTTTTTTTTCCTATGTTGGATTTTGAGTTTTTACGAGACCCTTTAAATTTAAAGAACAGACCACCTGCATTCTTACAAAGGATTTCATAAAAAGCCAACCATTTGACCATGAAAAGGAGGTTTTTTTTGAATGGCAAAGTTGTTGCTAACCTCGAGTTTTTTACAACTTCACCGGGCCATGAAATGGGGCTAAAATTTAGAAACTCATATTGGTCTACCTGGCCTGAAATTTTAACATCATATTGGTAGCTCTTGGTAAACTTAAGTCTCTTTAGACTTTTTTAAGTTTGTAGAAAACAAAGTGGTTTTCCTGATGTTATAGACAACAATACTGATGTTTTATTGTCTTAAGACCAGGATTTGGATGACTTGCTACCCTACCCTTCAGCGCGGAAAGCCATAATGGCAAGCTTTGACGCTATGCCGGCAGAAATCAGCAATAATTCGGAAGGGCTGCTGTACAGCATTTGGTCATCTAGTTATGACTAACTGCACCCGTGGAATAAACTAGTATCCCAAACTATCTAAAGTCTGTTTTTTAATCTCACAAGCTTAATTGACTGGTGTAAATGTCAAGTGTACAAATAAGTTTGCTTTTAATTCAATAAAAAAACATACCTCTTAAACCCCCCATTTCTAGTAATATGTAACAAAGTTTATTAGCTGCATCTATAATATCAGAGTCACAATGAAATTTTCGTTTTACACATTCTGTTGCCTCATACAATGTCCAAGGAGGAGGCATAGCTTCGAACACAAATGGAGGATCCTGTTGTAACACTTGAGTTAATGCTTCTTCCATTATTTGAGTGAACCGAGATACCCATTCATCACATCTCATTTTTAAATAATTTTCCATAACTTGATCTGTAACTTCAAACATTACGTTTTTCTCATTTCTATCATCATTCTCTTCAAAATCATTTGTATCATAGTTTTCGGCAGACTGTGTTTTAAATGTTATATTTTTGCCATAGTGATCTTTTAATTCCATTTCATTATTTGCTACACTTTTATCAAAGTTAGTTGAAGTATTTTTACTTTTCGATTTTCTTTTGGGTTTGCTAAGATATGTGTTTGAAACATCTAAGGACTTGGTTTCGTGTAAATTTGTTAAACTTAGAGTTCTATTACTTTTTTGGGTAGAAGTTTCTGAACAGTTGTCCATGTCAAGGTCTTTATAACCACTAGAATAATTTTCTTTCCGATTAATTAAAAACTTTGTTCTCCTATTGTCGAAAAGTGTTGTATTTGAAGAATGGTTAATGTCAGAATTATTAGTAGGCATATTTTCATTAATGTTAGTCGAACTTTTCGTTCTTTTTCTCTTAAAATGATATCCATTAGAAGAATTATCATCGTCGTTAAGCAAATCTTCGTTGAAATTAGTCAAACTTTGGGTTTTATTATTGGTGCAAAGTGATGTACTTGTATGAATATCAGTATCAGAGCCTACTTGGTCGTTAGAAATGTCTCCATTAGAACAACTTGGACCTTCTGATTGTTTAGAATATATTTTTGATGAGTTACTAGCATCAGATATCGAATCATTAGTAGATATAGTTTTACTAACCAGACCTGTACCTTGTATAGATTTACTATTTTGAACATCTGAATTTGTATTATTATCAAGCATATTTGCAATTAAATTTGTTGAACTGTGTGTTCCCAAAGGCCCATCAGAACTTATATCACCATTAAAGACGTTTTGATCAAGTTTAGTCGTACTGAGTGTTCTTTTTCTATTCAATTTAATTTGTTTTCTTTCATTTGTTAAGCTACTTATTGTCGAGTTACAAGAAAGACTTCTTTTAAAGACCTGCGTATTAGTATTAGTTTTAATGTCTCTAATTAAT
Organism: Calephelis nemesis; assembly: GCA_002245505.1. Classification (NCBI taxonomy): domain Eukaryota; kingdom Metazoa; phylum Arthropoda; class Insecta; order Lepidoptera; family Riodinidae; genus Calephelis; species Calephelis nemesis. Next base: position 154,279 of record NJDD01003318.1, on the reverse strand, counting down.
TCTGGTTCCTTGTCTGGTTGATATATTTTAGGACCTAAATTTGTTAAACTATTTGTTTTTTCTGGCAATGTCAAAACAGCTTGGACTGCAGCATCTTTTATATTTTGTTGAAATGTATTATTAAATTTTTTGGAGTCATTTACTAGCATGTGGTTTTGGGTATTTGATAATTTGTTGTCATTAGGAATAGTAATTTTAATCGAAGATTTATAGTCATTAATAGACTTTAGCATGTTTGTTTCTTCTGGTATTGGTGAAGTACATAATAGTTTTTGAATTTTACTAACTGATAATACGGGAACATTAATTGAATCTTGTAAATTTAGTAACTCCATGTCATTTGTCAACAAAATCTGAAACAAAAGAAACTCATTTAAAGACATAAATGTTAATAAATAACGGTAACTGCTACTACATATCGCGGTATAAGAACCAGATGAGCGTATCTTCAAAAAAATAATTATAGTATATTTGCAAGCATTATAAGCAAAAAAATTTTTTTATTGTTTAATACTCTAATAGTAGGACAACATATCAATTTATTTTTTTATCGCCAACTGTATGCTATCTTTGTTAATGAGCTAGTAAAGTTTGAGTTGACGAATTCCCGCCGTATTATTGGTCTCTTGTAAAATTTACAAAATGTAGATACGTTCATCTGGTTCTTATTGATATTTCTATATTAAAAATAATTGTATGTGTTTTAGGAAAATATTTTTTAAAATTTATCGTCCTACCAATAAAATTCGGCGATTGTTTAATTATCTCCACGATCCTGGCAGGCCTGCCTGGTTTCCTCCGCTATCATTACACTTTTCATACAAATACGCCGGTTTCGAGGACTCTTGACACTACCCTCAGATAGCACACGAGCGATTTGATCGTCAAGCTTGTATTTCATGGGGTAAAATAGTGGACAAGAATACGATTTTATTCATCACAGTAAAAAGATGTAACATGATAAAAGTTCCAACAGTTTTATTAAACACTGAATAAACATACCATAACAACTACTATAACACTTACTAGTAAAATGCTATAATTATAAATTTATTCAAACATAATACGCTTTACATAAATCTGTGCTTCGGTTGTTGTATGGAAACGAGAGTTGGAAATAAAAAATGAGAATAGAATAAATGAGAACTCTACGGAAAATCTCTGGTGTTACGCTCGTTGATCGTATTACAACAATTACACAATTAGTAAGAATGTGGATGGATGTAGGTACCCGTCGAGACCTAGGTTGACATTTTACATCGCTCAGGTGTTCGGATAAGGTGGTGTCCAGAGTCTCCGATCCGGGTCTCCGGTGGTAGTTTTAGTATTATATAGACCCGTCACAAGTGCCTCTGGTAAGGTGAATGTGAATAAAAATATATTAGATTCTATTCTATTCTCCGAAACCGGCGTGTTTGTATGAAAAGGGTTATGAATTTGGAGAATCAAGGCAGGTTTGCAATGACTGTGAGAATTGTACTCGATACTCTCTGTCTATCCCGTAAGGGACTTGGCGTGAAATTATGTATGTTTGTACTTACAACATGGGCACCTTCTCCAGATAATCTTGAACAACACTTGATAACTTCATATTTGTTAACCGGTGTACTTCTTGTTTCATCTGTAAATAAGGCCTTTGTAATTTTATATTACATCATTACAAGTCAGATGTATAAAAACTGTATGTGAAGTGGCTAGCTTACACGCCTAACTACGTCAACCCCCTCGCGAGGCTCTGGTTCGATTCCCGACGGGGGCAGGCATTTATATGATAACATTTAGATGTCTGCATTTCCGGGTCTGGGTGTTAATAAAATTTATTCTTGTATCTATTTAAGTTTTGTATGTATTAGAATCATTGACTAACATCCATAACACAAGCGTATAATTTGCGTACTTCGGGGTTAGATTCAATTTGTGTAACTTTCTCAAATTAGTTAACGATATTTTAACCACGGGCTCGGAATGCGTGTCTGGAAACATAAAAAAAAATAATAAAAAAATCTAAAACGAAAAATGAAGAAAATATTACAAGAATTAATTCTCGCTATAACGCATGGGGGTCAACGAACTCTCGAAAGCAGCTGATTGTCTCTCGGTTGCCACGTGACAATGTACACCTAGAGCTACTTAATGTTAATTTGTACCTACAAGCTACTAGGTATTATGTAATGTACTATTATCAGTTAAATTACAAAAAACCCTTAATGTTTTTGTTAAGTATATTGAAATTTTAATCATTTAAAAAACCTTACATAGCACACAGTACAAATATCTCGGTTCAGTATTTTATTTTTAATTTAATATGTAGTGCTTACCTAGATAAGAATTAGTTAGCCGAGAAAGTAACAGCTGTTGCTAAGTCATAAAAAATCATAGTCGTAAGTTCTGATCAAGGTCATGTATCGATGCGCTTGCCGTTTCGCTTGTCCGTCGTCGAGTCCGGCGCTTCTTACAAATTAATAAGTTGATTGACAGTTGATGTTTGATCGCGTTTGGGGTGTGTTAGGTTTTTGTTTGTGTTTGCGTTTATTGTGTGATCACCTGACCTGATGCCTCCCGACTTCTTTATATGGGTTGGGTCGAAAATTTGACTGACGTCGAAAGTGAACCTTACAATTGAACTGACCTTGCCTTAAAAAGTCATAGGAAAATAGGAATCTACTAACAATACTTAAAGACACATTAACAACCGTGCTAAGTTTTGCATTGAGCACCTACAATGGTAGATATGTTTAAATATGGATGTAAATAGTGTGAATAGGTAGGTGCGTAAATCATTTTTGTAGTTAGGTACATACCTAAGCCTGATTCTTATCTTTAAAACACGACTACGTTCACTATTTTTTTATGATCAATCAGTTCAAAGCCTATCTTTGGGATAGGACAAGCAATAAATGTAACACACGCATACCTACCGTATCTAGGTGTGTGTCATCGGCCGTCGCACGGGTGACGGATCATTGAACTTGCGCAATTGAATATGAAATATTAAAAATGCTGTAATTTATTTTAAGTCCGATTTTTTTATTTTTTTTTTACTGATTTAGTTATATATTCAGAATGTTCAAATAAAATATCGTGCACTAATTTGAAAAGACCTTATATAATAATTCTTTTAATTTAACAAGGTTTCGCTTCTGTGTTCTGGCAGTCCGGCGTTGGGCTTCAATCATGAGGTAATTCGATCCCCAGGTTGGAGAACAACAAAAATGTGTTTTAATTTTTTTTAAGAACAACATTGCTTGGAGTAAGCTATGTCCACGGTTGAAGATATGCTTGTAATCTATCAAATTGTGGATTATACTATACGAGGGTCAAACTGAAAGTTCTTAGAAAATCAAAAACTAAGCATTCTAGCAAGTTATTAGTTTTATTATAACTTTTCAAAATAGCGTCCATTTACATCAATAGATCGCTGCATTCGATGGAACCATTGAGAAAAGTACCTTGCCCACTCGGCCTTAGGGGTCTCTTCGACGGCGTTTTGAAACGCAGCCACTGCTTCTTCGGCGTCCATAAAATGTTTTCCTCGAAGTTTTTCTTTTATTTTTGGGAATAAATAAAAATCGCAGGGTGCGAGGTCGGGGCTATACGGCGGGTGACCCAGAAATTCCACGTCTGTGGTCGCCAAATAGTCGATCGTTTACCTGGCGGTGTGCGACGAGTCATTGTCGTGATGAAGGAGGATCCTGCTGCGAGGTCGTTTCTCTCGAACTTTTTCCAAGACAAGTGGCAAACAGTTGTTAGTGTACCACTCTGCATTAACCGTTTTCTGATCCTCTAAGACAACTGTCGCGTAATGACCTGTCTTTCCGAAGAACGAGGCCACCATCTTTTTTCCAACACTTCGACCTCTCTTCACTTTAGTTGGCAACTCTTCGGAAGGAAACACCCACTGAGCAGACTGTCTTTTGGTTTCCGGATCATAACAGTAAATCCAGCTTTCGTCACCCGTTAGTATGTCGAACACAGCATTTGAGTCACCTCCGTTAAATTTTTGGATCATTTCTCGGCACCAATCAACACGGCGGAGTTTTTGAGCCTCGGTCAAATTATGCGGTATCCAGCGGGCACAAAGCTTCCTGACCGCTAAATGTTCATGGAGGATTTTGTGCACTTGACTCATACCTATGCCTAGACTTGTCCGAATCTGCTGATAGGTCACTCTTTTGTCAGTCTCTATCATACGCCGCACAAGACTGATATTGTCTTCAGTCGTCGCTGTAGAAGGCCGTCCCTCACGCAAATCATCGGTGAGATTAGTTCGACCACGTTTGAATTCATTAAACCAGTTGTAAACTGTGGCACGAGATGGGGCTTCATCGTGAAAAGCCAATCGAAGTCTATCATAACGTTCTTGTTGACTTATATGACATCGAAAGTCATAAAAAATCATTGCACGAAAATTTTCTCGGCTTAAATTCATTCTGACGTGCACAGACAATTTTCAATTTGCCGCCAAATCGTAAAACAAATGACAAATGAATGAAATGTATACTCAATATTATTATTGGTAAAGAGTTCTATTTTCAAAATTTAAACTTATTTTTTTAATATAATGCTTTTAAGTTGCCAGTTCTAAAAACTTTCAGTTTGGCCCTCGTATTCGGCTAATTGCAAATGTTCTGGTTGTACCTCTGCTTACCTCTTCGGTGAAACGAGAGTGAATGGGACTTTAATTTACTAGGTATACAAAATTAGGCCATTACCTCTTACAATTGACTTGTATTAAAGAGTGGTTATTGGCCATTTGGTTACAAAGTTATCTGACTGATATTATTGAATTAAAGTATACTGCGCTAAAAAAAGCACAGTTTTCCCAACAACCTAAATGTTATTATTTTGAAATTTATGATACCGATTTAAATTGGGTTACATACATAATACAGGTTGTTACAATACTGTTCTCAGCTTGGATAAAGTACACATTGATGGTAGTTCTGCTGAGCACCAACTAAATTTATTTTAGGTGTATGCTATCTTTTTCCAATGAACAATAAGATAAGGGTCCATCCCTTATTTTTATTTTTCCATTGGAGTATAGACTATTAGATTAGTCCGGGAGGAATTTTCCGCATTGTTTGTCTGGGCTCCTTTGCAGAATATACCATCTGCCTTCCTTCCAGGCAGCTCGTAAAAGGCGAGCATAAGCTTACCGTCACTATCACCGTGATATCTGACTAGGTGGTAGAGTTTCGAAGCGACTCACCGGGATTGCTACCACCGCCTTACCTATCCTGCCGCCATAACGTCATGACGTGTTCCGGTTTAGAGGGTAAGATAGCCGGCAAACTTACTTTTGCTCGAGGCCTAACATCCCGGCCTCAGGTTGGCAACGCACCATTACCACCTTTGGTGTCTTTAGGCGGCGTAAGTTTCTTACCATCCGGAACTCCGCTGCTTGTTTGCCTAACAATTTCATTAAAAAAAATAGATTAAAAATGTCATGTACATACTATTATGACAATACTAAACGTGTTCTGTCTCTTTCTATTACTATCGTTAAAAGAAAATAGCGATAACTCAATTCTAGCTTAGTGGAACAAAATTACCATTATTATCACAAAACATATACAAATTTGTCCGAGTTTCGGACATGTTTCCTTATAGTAAGTATAGATCAAATTGGCGTTTGGAGACCACAGATTTTCAAAATAGATACTAGAATATCAATCATAGTAATAAAACTACATATTAATTCAAGTGTTAATATAAATTGTGTGTGATTAAGACTAAATGAGTAAAATATACATACCAATAATTGCTAAGCCCAAATTATACTGTTGATATATATAATATGCGGCTCTATGAGCTTGCAATGGTAAATCTGAATTTGTTGCAGCTTGAATCTCATCCATAACGACTTTGGGCACGACTAAGTGACATTGTTCATCTAAAACATTTTTTTTATTAAAAAAATATAGTAAAATGTACAAACTCTCCCTGGTTTAGACAAGTGGCTTTAAAAATCTCAAAAATATTTAGAAATGCACAGCAGTTTGCTGTATTGGTATAATATCATGTTAAAATGTGTTTGTAGGCTTTTAATATTAAATTTGTGTCTTGGCCAGCTCCATATTGCACTTTCCTGTCACATAAATTCTTTGACCTTAAAATGTTTTTTGTGTTGAATATTACGATATTTTAATAGTTCGATAATAACACAATAAACACACACACAATATAACAGATGTTTATGGCAGCTTGGCAATCTGAGAGGGAGATGTAGTTTCCTATTACATAAGTAAGTTCACTGCTATGCTATCTTCCAAATCGCAACAAAGCGCTGAAGTTACGACAGAAATAGTTGAAGGACTTATCACAAATAAAAAAAGTGAAGTATCGCCGCCTCTTTGGTCGAGTAGCTAGCTTACACGCCTAACTACAACGACCAACCGCGAGGCTCGGGTTCGATTCACGACGGGGGCAGGCATTTGTGTGATGAACATTTAGATGTCTGCGTTTCCGGGTCTGGGTGTTTATTAAATTTATTCTGGTATCTATTTAAGTATTTCTATGTATTAGTATCGTTGAATAGCACCCATAACACAACCATATAATTTGCTTACTTTGGGGTTAGATTCAATTTGTGTGATTTGTCCAGGGATATTTATTATTATTATTATCGGGCTGAAGACAGGACGAAGATATTTTCTGAACATCTCGAAGACCAGTTTCGGCTTAACCCAATTAAATACCCAGAACATGTCAGATATACAGAACACTTTAGAGATTTTCTCAGCACACCTATAGCAGCAGAAGAGAACCCGGTTCTCTTTTCTCCTAAGCAGGTACAGCATGCTATAGCTGAGATCAAGCTCGAGAAAGCCCTAGGTGATGACAGAATCACAAATACCGCACTTCACCAATTGTCGTTCAAAACAATAGCCGCTTGTACAAGGCTATTCAATGGCATTCTGAAGACTGGCAGATTTCCAACATCATGGAAAAATGGCCAAGTCTGAATGCTGCCCGAAAAGGGAAGAAACAACCTGGTACCAGAAAGTAACAAGCCTACCTATAAGGAGTTTAAAAGGCTCTTGTTATGACACATTGAAGAAAGCTTTCCGTGCAGAACACAGCAGGACACCCCAACTTGCGCGAGTACTCCACGCCTTAACAGCAGCCAAGAAAAAGAAGTTTTCTTTGACATGGAGACGGCGTTCAAAAGAGTGTGACATGAGAAATTGCAGTATAAACTGACTCAAACGGAAATATATCACAAGATCATCCGTTTCATCGAGTCATTCTTGCAAGACCGAGCTTTTCATGCAAGTGGCGAAGGGATACTGTTATAGAAACAGGAAGATTGCAGCGTGCGTCAGGGCAGCTGCGTATCACATAATATCTTTTACTTTGCTTACACAATATCCGAGTACAACCAGCTATTACCACTGATATATATTACCACTATATATCCATATATTGCCACTTAACTCAATGCGCAACTCGCAGCTCAGAAGATGCAGAGACAACTGGGAAGACTGGAAGAATTACTATTAAAGTGTAGACTTATAATGAACATCTCCAAAACGCAGGCCATGATTATAGGAACCAAGTCCCCTAGAACACCCTGTCTAAAGATAGATGATGAAGACGTGCAATGGAAGCGATTGTGCAAATACTTCGGCGTGTACATAGATCCGTAATTACAAATGGCACGCACAACACGGCAAGAAGACCATCTACTCGACCAAAGCAGCGAATGCACAGTTGCGTCCCATCGTGCAATAGATGCTAAACATTAAGCATAAGTTGGATGTAAATAAAACATATATACGCCGCGCCTGCGTGGTATCAACTCACTCGTCGCAACATCAGGCAGAGAATGTTATCAGACATGAACAGTCCATCGTGTTGTGAAGAATACTGAATGCTCCATGATACGTTCGCAAAGACGTGATGCTCCAAGACCTAGGAACCGTCGAAAACCATATTACAAAAATATCAGAAAACCTATTTCAAAGAACAGAGGCATCAACTCTGCAACACCTTAAAGAACTGGCGCATTACGCGATTCGCGAGGTTTGTGGGGGGGAGGTTTACCTGATATAGTCGCCGCCCTCACCATGAGTTAACGGCCTGTCAAGTTTTTTTACTATACTCGCTATCGTCTTTGTAAATTATCTGTATCAAAACTTTGAACAGCGCCTCTATCGGTAAATAAGATAAACACATTTGAACTGAATGTAATCTATACCAACTCATGGTACTCATCATGGGGCAACCCCCCCTACCGGGCCTCGACAACACCTACAAACATGGCTACCTACAAAACCAGACTGCCACATAACCGAAAATCCAACTTGCAACCATGGACAGGGGCCAAAGCCGTGGAACCATTTCATTGCGCCCCTAAAGGAGACTGCAACGTAGAACGGACAATTAACTTTAATAATTAAAAGAGTTTAAGTGATTTATTGTTTCAAAAACTACTCCTAAATTGACACTGATTGTTTATAATGGGTTCAAAATGGGCATGATTGTAATATTAAATACATTATTTGTATAATATAACAAACATGTATATAATATACGTACTGGGTGGTAGTTAAGACATGACTGTCAATGGAAAAATAAGGACCAACACTATTTTTGTTACAATTCGTAGTTTTGTTAGCACCTAACATAATAACAACTTATATGTTACACAAAAATAAAGATTTTTTATTTCTGTTCTTATCTTTATATATACATGTATAATTCTTCTGTGAGTGTGTATGTCACTGAACTCCTTCTAGACGGCTGGACCGATGTTAATGAAAGTTTTTGTGCGTGTTCAAGGGAATTCGAGAATGGTTTAGATTCACAATTTGGTCTCCTGGAAAATGTTTTTTTAATTAATTTTTAATAATAAGTCGTTGTTGATTTTGGAATGTTTCACATCGGATCCGACAGACTGCGCTACTGTCGAAGCATTAATGTCAAGCGATACGAAGTTTGCTGGGTCAGCTAGTAATATATATAAACTTAGTTTAACATAAACTTTCAAGTTTCGATGTTACCTGCAGATAGGAGATTTTGTAAAAAGTCCAAATCATGCAACAGAATACTTGAGTCCGTTACAACAAACCACTGTTTTATATTCTCTTCAGAGTCATCTATGAGTTTTTTTAGGACACTTATATTTATTGCATTTACATCTACTGTCGTCTGAAAATAAATAGATGGATAGTATATTTACAGCAACATTTTTAAGGATGAGGATAAATACTATATTATGTACTATATGTATGTGTATAATAAATACTTATATATTTAAACTTATTGGTATAATCTATTAGAAAGTTTTCCCCATGTTGGTCTGGTTGCTCTTAAGAGGTGAGTACTGGTTCAAATAAAGGTCAGTATCAAGAACCACACTGATGGGAGAGTGCTGTGGAGCAACTCGCCCGGGTAGGTATCCACCACCTTACCTATTCCTGTTGACATAATGTAATGCAACATTTAAAGTATTGGATAACATATGGAAAATTTTTCAGAGATCTGGTATGAAAATATTGATTTTATTAATATTTATCTATACTTACTTTAATCTTTTGTTGATTAAGAGATATTGTTTTAGATGTGTTAGAGTCTGTATAATCATTAGTTTCCATAAATCCATTACAAATATTCTGAAATCTGACTCCTGAAAAAATTTACAAATATTATTACAAAGTGAAGTGAAGTATGAAGTTATGTAAAGGGCAAGAATCTTTTTTGGACTATACAATGTCTGTGAAACATCAATATTGTCAACCAGTCATTTCTAAAATTACTCCAACTCAAAGTATCTATTTGCTTATTTGATTAGTTTCCATAAAATGTGACTTCTAAATACGAGGTCCTATTTATATCATTTAACCAGTGTTTTAGTGGAAGTTTTACTTATGTTAAGTATCAAACAAGACTTCCAAAATAAAATTTGTTTAGGGCTTAGAAGAGTATAAGGCCCTTCTTTTAACTGCTTCAATGGTTGGAGGCTAGCATACACTTAGGTGTGTACCACTGACCTACCTTTATACTTGGGTTAATTTACCGACAGGGGCAAGCTTTTGTATGAAGATCATTTAGATGTCAGCATTTCCAGGTCTGAGTGTTTACTAAACATATTCTAGTGTCTATTTAAGTATTTCTATATATTAGTATTATTGACTAACACCAATAACAAAAATTCAATTAACACCAATAACAAAAATTCAATTAAAAAAATTAACACATACACTTATCCAGGTGTTTATTTATTTATTAATGATTAGGAGATAAGCAAGCAAATAAGGCACATATTGGTAAATCATTTCTGCTCGGCAAATTTGGATTTATTTCATCGTTTCAACAATGCAAGGCTCAAAATTAATACAGAATTATACTGCAAATGCGACTGTTGCATAACAAGAAGTCTTGTCTTTTTCTGAGCAAAACTTTGTTGTTTTAAAAGTCTACTTACTTTTAGCACCAAAATTTGTCAGTTGTTTCTCATTTTGCTTATGTGTTTTCCTTGCAGATAGTTTAAATCTTAAATCTTGTTCATCAAACATTTGTTCTTCCATAGATGTGAATTTCTGATTTTGAAATGTTTTTTGAAAGCCAATTGGTTTGTTATCATAGATAGGTGGAGGTGAATATGTTTGTTGCGATGATGAAGCTGGAAACCTTTGTGACAATGGAATATTTGTACTTGATACTGATATAAAATCACTTTGTTGTTTCCAAGGAGGAATTTCATTGAAAGAAGCTATTGACATCTGAGGCTTAGCGGAAACATTCCAACCTTGCACAGACTTTTGTGGTGGCAAAGAATTCCCCATATTAGAAGGAACTGTTTGGTATACAGGTTCTAGATTTATTAAATTATTTTTACTTGTGTTTCTTACTTGAGATTGCAATGGTAGCTTAAAATTTAGGTGTGTTGCATTGGTATCTCTTGAGGTATTGGAAAAGTCTTTTGGAGATTCACTAGGTTCTGGAAACTGTCCAGTTTCAGTCCTAAAACCAGGCTGTTTCTCCAATATTTTAGTTGCATTCTTTGCTTTTTCCATCTGAAAAGTTATATAATTACTTTCTAAACACAATTAAAATCAACATATATCAAATGAATTGCCACGGTGTATGTACATGCTTCAATTAAAACACCTGGCCAGATTTGGTGAATTTTGGTTTTGAATTATTTGTGTAATTCCAGTGAAGGTTTAAAAGATAGGAAAATAGGAAAAACTGTGAGGAGAAACAACATTTTGTTGCAGAAAACATAATATATTTAATTGCATACAATATTATTAAAATTTAAGTTTGTTTAAAGATGGTAACACAAATAATAATGTTAAAAATATAAATTTAAATGATGAGTTATTTATTTAATTTTCACAACAGCAATTATGAACAGCTTCACTGACAAGTACCAACATCCATATCTATAACATAAACTGAGTCGATTGAAATCTGGTTTTGATTTCAATCCACATAACTAATCATAATGAAACATGGCTTGTTACCAAATATACCTGGGCATTGTGTTATTATGAGTAAAAAAAATAGTTTATAATAAAAAAAATCTTTTAAAATGTTCAGTTTTGATTTGTCAATTATTACAAAAAGGAATATCTTTAACTATAATGTTATTACAAAAATGCAAACAATCAGGAAATTTATGTTCATTAACTGAATAAAATAGGTGAATCAAAATGCTATGAGATTTAATTTCTAAATTTAGTCCAGCAATACACAAACTTGATGTAAAGAGGCACTAAAACATAATAAATGGATTTATTATTTACCTCAGGTTCACTAAGGTTCCATACAGCTTGACCAGTTAATGTGTTAAAATAATAAATACGTCCGGCGTATGATTTAGATTTACATATAATCCATGCATTTCCAACAGAAGTCACAAAATCGTTAGTGTTTGTAGACATTCTAACTATTTTTATTTCTTCAAGTTGGAACCTTAAAAATAAAACAAGACAAATATGATCACATTTTTGGCAAGTTTTCAGTTTATTTATTGTATGTAACACAAGAGAAGTTATTTAAAATTTCAATATTTTCTATTTCTCAAAATAAGTACTCACAACACATTTCCGATTTCAAACTTTATCACAAATAGGGATGCAATTTGAAACGATACATTGATGTTTCCGAAACATCGATGTTTTAATAGTAAAACATCGATGTTTATGTATCAAAAATCATACATATGTCGATTTTAAGACAATCAGAATCAGAATTAGAATATTTTTTATTCACATGAACCATACAAGTGGTATTTGTGCAACAATGTTTTTGGTATCGAAGTTTTAAGGTGAACTCTGTAGGGCATTCTTGAATTTTGATAAACTGTACTCTGTAAAGTATAGTACTAGCTGTAAAACCACTGAAAAATTTCATAATTTATTAAACTAAGTACTTGTTTTTTTATTTGTGGAAAAAGAAATAAACTGCTTTTTTATTTTGTAAAAAAAATGTGTGTGTGCGATTCACACACGATAGAAGTGAAACTTCAGTAAATCGACAAAAACATGAGATGAATATATATTTGTGTATCTTACCTGTCGCTTTTCCGTTGCACCCGTTTTGAAATCACAGCGATTCTAAAGAAGTTTCACTTCGAAAATACTATGACATTTATTATTGTTTTATTACTAAGTAAACAAATCAAGAAAGTTTATAAACACATATCAGGAAAAACCAAAACAGCAAGTATTTAAAGTTTTTGTATGAATGTTGTTTGTTGTTGTAGTTTTTGGGAAACCTTTTTTCTTAAATACTGTAAATGATGTCTTAGCCAATTTGGGTCCAATTTACTCATGGCTACGATAATTGCCTTTCAAACCGTGTAATGAGATTCAATTATGAAATTAAATGTTTGTAATAACCTTGTTAATGTGATACAATTAGTTTGTTCTTGACAGGCGTGTTTAATGAAAAGAGTAATGAATGTGAAGGAAGTGGTGTGCAAGTATCGCAACACTTGTCTTTTTACACTCTCTGATTGCCCCGTAAGGGGCTTGGTGAGAACATACGTATGTATGTATCTGTGTATTAGTTTCTTTTATTTCGTTGCGTATTCAAATCAAATAGTAATGCAGTAATACGGTAGTGACACAAATTTATGTGATCAAAAGTCAAAATCCGAAATAAATCGCTATTTCGTGAAACATTATTCTGTTAGTTTATGAAGTGTACGCACCTAAAATGGAATTTCCACTAAGTACTACATATTTATTTATATTACCACTATTTCCTACGAAGAAATCTCAATCAGAAACACAAAACATCATACTAGGGGCACTGTTTACTGCACAGATAAATTATCACACTCTACTACACTACATCATTTTGTTACAAAATAAAATTCTCTGTTTAAAATAAACAAATGTTGTTCCACAAAAAAGATATGTTTAATAAACAGTGACGTATAAAAAACGAGAACCTATAAATTGATATTCTGTAATACTTTATAGGATATCAAAATTCCTCATCCAAAACTCAAAAGAAATGTATGAAACTACTTCATGAGGAAACCCGATGATTCTGCTTCCTGTAAAATCTTCAACAAAAATCTTGAAATTTCAGGAAATACATCCAATCTTCGCAAAAAAATTGCTATAATATGAGTTTGAATAATACCTTAAGAAACCAAATTTCTTTAGAATATATTACACTCACACAACCAAAACAAAGAAATACAAACCAGGCTGTTTTTCTTTCGCCCAAACCAGAAACTTTGTGTTGAGGGAGATCTACTTTATGATAATATTACTAAACCAAGTTCTGCCACTGATGAAGTCTCTTGTGAATTATCGCAGAAGAAAACGGTCCAGCCGAACCTCCAGAGTTTTTTGTTATCAAAATAACAGTATTTGGAATAAATATAGTACCAAATCAAAGAAAGTTACTTAATCTCTTGTGCTAATATAAATACTGTTGGATAATAAGCGTACTCTACTGTTAATGGAAAAGAATTACTAAATTTAGTTAAAAAAGTTGCTCCGTTGTATAAGGTTCCAAGCCTGAAAACAATAAAGGTGTGCATTGATGAACAATGTGTATGACTGTCGTATATCTTAAAGACGTATATTCGAGGATCTGAGAGTTACTGTTTAACTTACGAAATATGAACAGAAACTGTGAATAACAAATCATTTTTGGAAATAACAATCAATTTTTTTAAGTAATTTACAACTCTTAGGTGTTACATTAGGCGTACTACAGCTGTACGAGCGTCATAAAACTAATTACTTGTAAAAATTATTGTAACAACTTCTTGTAGCATGGAAAGTGGAAATAGTGAAAGTTTCTGCATGTGTGACGACACTATAATTAAACCCAAGAAATCCCTTTTTGGAGAGAAAAAGATTTAATTTGATTTTACCCTATCTATACATAGTTCTACCGAATCGACAACGTTATTCACTAAAACTAGGGAAAATGTCAAATTTATTAAAGAAAGCATCTAGTGATGAATTACGAAAACTACAAACTAAACTCGAGCCGGGGTGTACAAAAGATAGCACAAAAAACTGATTGTAAATGTAAAAAATCTATGGAACTCTTGTTGTTATATTATGTTGAAGAGAAATGTCCAGTTGGTGTCTTTGAAGAGTAAAATTCCTCTATGATAACTGGCTCTGAGTTAAATAATATCAGGGAGATCATTTATATTAAAGTGTTATGAAATTGTAATGAAACAAATTTCTGGGGAATCATATGTAAAGATTAGTAAAACTGTACTGCTGGTAAGCCGTCTAAATGAAGTTCTGAACATAACTTTATCAAAAAACTCACTTGCTATTCAAAAAATGAATAAGGGTGAAAGTAGTATAAACCCCGAGTGCAGTAAATTTCAATGTTCAAAATACATTACATAATGTGTCACAATAAAACAAATTTAATGAATAAATTATGTTACATGAAACTTTCCGTTTCAAAATCATCAAAATCTTCATAAAGCAGGGAAAAAACTAAATTTATCTCAAAAACGTCTTGTCTAACCTGTGAACGACTCTATTCTGATTATGAGTCAAATATATAATTAAACGTCGAAAATATAGTAATGTTCATTTTGTACCAAATGACCTTCGACGTATCGATACATCGATGTTATACATTGATGTTTTTTATTTAAATATCGGTACTTCGATACATCGATGTAGGTATCTTGTTCTTCTTCTTCTTCTTTTGTAGAAATTGCTTTCAATCGTTTTTCACGACTTATTTAGCCAATGCCAAGTATGGGAGGTATCTTGTTACGACGATGTTTCAAGTTCAACTTTCATCCTTAATCACCATTCGCTGTAGGTACCTATAATGATACCTGTAGGTAATCACAGATAAATTGACAGATGACAAGAAGTTGACAAATGACAAGGGTAAAAGAGTTTTTGGCGCCATCGTATAATTATGAAGATGGTCGTGGTTTTTTCTTATTTAATGAACTTCGTGTAAATTTGAGTGAAATTGGTTAATTTAGGTGGTAATTAGTTCGATTTTGTTCAGTTACAGTGCACAAGTGAAATAATTATGAAGAAATTAGTGTATCGTGTACTTCCACGATGCCGCCAAATCTCACTACATGAGCTTGAGTACAGAAGCCACTGCTTTACTCAAGACCCTGACATGACTTGATATATTATAATGACTTATGACTAAAAAAAATACTAATACGGAAGACGTGGTAGCATGGCCTAAAGGTCTTAACAGTCCCCAGAAAGGGGCAAATTTCTCTTTGCCGATTTCCGAAACCTAGGTACATTGCCTTCTACGTACCTACCCTATATGGACATGAAATACCTACCTGCGAAAAAAGCTTGCCATTGGCTACTAAAATATGGCTGCCATTTTCACTTTATATTCACTTCATAAAGCTGTCCAGAAAAAGTAGAGTATATCGATACATGATCTATTTATTTATTATGGTAAAGTTTAGGTAAATAGATAAAAAATATTATTTACCTACCGAATGAAATTGCAACTGTCGACTTACTTAGTGCTACTCAATTGGCTTATAAATAGGAAAATGTGATAAAAGGAAAGAAATAATATTTATTTACTTTTTCACGAGCATATCTTTTTGCATTGTGGTGTGCAAATATGTTTATATTCTTTATATAAGTTAACTCACAAAATACTACAAGTTATTACAAGATTCATTATCATTACAAAAAAAGATCAGATTACATTCAAACCACTTTCTTTACCTTAAAGTGAGCACTTGAAAGAATTCTTATTACGATAGACGGTAATTAATATTTTCAATGGCAGTGGTTATACATATAAATTTATAAATCTTGTCCAAATATTTTTTCTGATATAAAATATTCACGATTGTAATAGTACATCACTACAAAATTGAACACTAAATATGGCGTTCTTGGAAAACATGAGAACTGTCATGACATCACTTTAAATCGAATTCAAGACGAGCATAGAAAAAAATGTCGGTTTCTCTTTGAGCGTACCGACATAATATCAACATTTGTTAAAAAGAGACAAAGAGATGTAATTGTTAAGTTATATGTTGATCCCAACGGCATTTATACAAAATTGATAGAAGAAGGCGTTACTATGTGGAAATCCATTTATATCCCAAATTATTTAAGTTGCAATTTTCTGCCAATTTTTTTTTGATTTAGACATTTATACAACTAAAATTGCTATAGAACATTGTTGCACTTATTCATATATATTCCTATTTCTAAGGAAGCTTATTGAAACTACCGCTCTCTGGTGAATGATTAAAATCGCTTTTGCATGAACTGCTGACCGGTTATAATAAATGTGTCTGGCTGAGTGTATGTATTATTCACACACTAAGAAGGATATTTTTTTATCGTAAGGCTACGCGCGCACTGGTGACTTGATTGTTACCATAACAGCTATCTCTTATTCATTAATAAGATATTCTCTTATTCATTAATGACCGCCTCGTTGGTCGCGTGGCTAGCGTACACGCCTAACTACATCGACGAACCGCGAGGCTCGGGTTCGATTTCCGACGGGGGCAGACATTTTTGTGATGAACATTTAAATGTCTGCATTTCCGGGTCTTGGTGTTTATTAAATCTATTCTGGTATCTATTTAAGTATTTATATGTATTAGTATCGTTGACTAACACCCATAACACAAGCATTTAATTTGCTTACTTTGGGGTTAGATTCAATTTGTGTGATTTGTCCAGGGATATTTATTTATTTGGTATTCGAATACAAATGTACTGTCACGGCGATTGGCACTAGCATGCCTGGCCGCACCACAGATGCAAATTTATCAACTCGCTCCATGTGATTTCTCGTATTTTTATCTATACTAATATTATAAGGAGGAAAGGTTTGATTTTGTGTTTGTTTGTTTGAAATGAATAGGCTCCGAAACTACTGGAACGATTTCAAAAATTCATTCACCTTTAGAAGGCTACATTATCCCTGAGTGACATAGGATTTGTTTCATTAATGAGAAACATTATGTGATGCTTACAGTGAAATTGAAAATAACTACATAAGTTTACAGATTAACATAGCTAGAAATATATGTGAATAAAAAATATTTGTAATGAATGTAAATAATGAACAATTAACTGATAAACTTTTCTTTAAATTCTATTTATTAAAAATTTCACATAGATTTTTCTATGTTAATATCAGCACGATGATCAATCCTGGTAAAAATTAAGTTAACAAGATGTATTCGGAAAGTTCTTAATCTTTGTAAAGTTAGTTCTTATCAATCATCATTTACTGTGTGTTCATACAAAGAGGTGTAACATGCAATTTTTGTTTTATTCTGTTTTAGCTTTATTACTGTACAATAAAAATTTCAAAAACTCTGTCTTATTTAAAACTAGCTTCCACCCGCGACTCCGTTCGCGCGGATGTCGGTCTTGGCATGATAAAACTGAAAAATTAAGATTTTTTTTCTACGTAATTTTTCAGGATAAAAATTCCTTATCCCATTTTATGCCCAGGATAATAAGGTATAATTATACCTTAACATACAGACAGACAGACTGACAAACAATTTTTAATCACATATTTGGGTTTGGTATCGATCCAGTAACACCCCCTGCTATTTATTTTTTCAATATTTTCAATGTACAGAATTGACCCTTCTACAGATGTATTACATGTATAGATTTATAAATATACCAAAAATCGCACATGACACGTTAGATATGAATGAATGTACAGTTAGGTTCGATAAATAAACTTAATATCTGACACCCTTACAGTACTTTGAAAGTACTACTCTACGGTCAATAATTTACTAACGCGTTTACGTTTAATGTTCGAAATGTATGAGTTATTGTCAGTGCCTTAAGCGGATAGTCGAAATAACTAAATTATTCCAAACATTTGGATCATCAAAACGTAGTAAAGTAAATTCGTGCGAAACTCACTGTGTAATTTCACACTCAATACACATTATATGACAAGAATAATAGGCATTCAAGTGTGCGTGTGCGTGAGCACACATCACTAAATTACTTCCACCAAACTACGCTGGGAGCGCTAATTCGCGAGAGAGGGCCCTCTTGTCTTGTTTAGGTATAAATTATAATAATGTTACTCTTTGTTACTAGTACTAATATCTAATCTGTGCTCTTTGTTGTCATTTGACATTTGGTCAACGTTTTGTTGCATTTTATTTTGTGGTTTTGTGTATTGCAAAGGGTAAATTGTGTATTGTTTTGTAAATACCTACCCTATTTCTATGGTAAATACCTATAATAAAAACAACAAATAAAGTTTTCTATAAACCAAAAAAAGTAGTATTTTGTGGTAAATATTATTAAAAAAGAAATATCTTTTACGTTTATTTAATTAAGATATGTAATATTGTTATTCCTATCATTTCTTGATTACGCGTAGACTTCATACATTTTTGAACATTTAATTCATTTAGTAAGCTGAATAGATGAAAAAAACCAGAAATGACGCTGTTAAAGCTGCTGTTACTTCTTACTTAGAAAGACGAAATTATCCGGTAAGTTTTAAATAATAATAAATAATTATAATCAATACCTATCTGTTAATAAAATTCTATAAATTATTTAATTCATTTTTTGTTATTCGTCTTCGTGTTTAAGGATATTGATATATTTAACAACACAAATGCAATGAGTCGGAGTGCTGAGGAAATGGCTGTGGCCACAATAGTTCAATGTGAATCCAGTCGGACAAACTCTATATTGTTTTCTTGTATAAATAACGATCCTGTACACTATGATTCTCAATACACAAGGTTCATATTTTGAATTTATTATTATTATTTTTTAATCAAGTCAAAAGGTCATCTGATTACACTTGATCACCGCTGTCTACTAACATCCACAGTACTGAGAGTATATCAGATGTGTTGCTAAAGTTTTAACACTGCCTAAATCAATTTATTGTGATTTTTACACTTTTATGTTAGTGGATCTCTGAAATAAATGTTCTAAGAAAGTTTCTAAGTGACACTTGTTTTATATTGTTTCTTACATATTTATTTTGTTGATTTCTCTAATATTAAAAATGCTTTTAATATTTAGGGCTTAACCACTGAACCAATTTTGATGAAATTTGATATACATATAGTTAAAGAGCTGAGTTCAAACCTATGCTTTTCTACAAAAATGAACTGTGGTGGTTTTAAAATTGGTTCTATGCTGACAAATTCATGACTAAATAATATATACAATAAAATAGCTTTTCATTATGAAAATATAATGTGTATGTACATTTGCATTTTTTCAACAGGTTTTATTGTAACTGTAATATATATCTCAAAATTAGCATGTAATGAAATATTCTTAGTTAAGGTTTGCTTTTGTGCAACTTTTAGTCCTTGTTTAAAAACGTTTTGTCTCATGTTTGAAGAATTGTAGGTATCTTAGACATGCACAAATATGTAATAAGTTTTGAGGATAGACTGTTAAGATAATGACATAGTTAGTGGTGGAGGCTCAAGGGAAGAGGGAGGCATGGCCAGATGGTACAAGAATATCGGACTTATTGTGGTCTTGAAGTGCTGGATCAGTGATATTCTACAATAAACACAATTTTTTTCTGCTATCCTGAAAAGTTGCTAGTTTTGACTTAGGCAATGTTAAAACTTCACTGATGATATTTTAAATTAATTCCAAAAATGATCTTTCTACTAAAATATATAATTTTGTGTAGATATTTCATATACCAGCTATCTGGTAGGCGGCTGATGAGAGAGGCACAGGTTTTTGTCACTACCACTCTGCCACAACTTGCTGAGATTGCATTGACCACTGCCTTTCCTATTTCTGCAACAAAA
Source organism: Calephelis nemesis (assembly GCA_002245505.1). Lineage (NCBI taxonomy): Eukaryota > Metazoa > Arthropoda > Insecta > Lepidoptera > Riodinidae > Calephelis > Calephelis nemesis. Next base: position 134,013 of record NJDD01003318.1, on the reverse strand, counting down.
CTGGTGGTTCGAATCATTTTCACATTTCAGTTTGAAATATAGGGCAGTCAGTAACATAGGAATATACTTGTAATGGGGGCTCCACATCGTGATTTATGTTTAGTGTATTTGCTGTATTTGACAAATAACTCCTATGTGGAGAGTATATCTGGCATGTTTATTACTCTAATTGGCAAGTATAACCAATAAGAAATACATCTGTCAGTTTTTCAAGGCGTTACAAAGAAGACTAAGTAAATACTTGGAAGCAAACAATGTGTAATTTCTTTTATTAGTCTCTATGTGTAGATGGTTTTTTTGTCTTCATCAAATAGCTACACAAACAGCCACATGTGGAGCCACAGATACACATAAAATGCTGTCTGAGTCTCAGGATGACAAATCGCTATTACTATATCCAATGCCTTTCTTAATACTAATATAAGAACTAAAGTCAAAACATATATTATAAAAGTAAAATAAAAAAAAAAAACACATTATTTCTATATAAAAAAATCATAGATTTTTTCTCAAAGTTTATAAAATGTTTTAGATTGGTAAATTTTATAAAAGAAATTAAACTGGAAAAGGTTAAAAATGAGCTTCTGGGATTGTTGACACCATTGTTATGCCATCTATATTTGGAAATGTTGAGAGGTGGCCACAGTGGGGCTGCACAAATGTTCCTTAAAAGACATTCAGCCACATTACCTCAAAAGGATTTATCATACCATCAACCAATTGATGGGAACCTACCATCTGCTTTATATCGCCCTAATAGTCTTGAGCAACTTTTCAACTCATTACAAAATGGCACAATCGATAATGAAACTCCAGAGAAAGACTATATGAATCAATTGTTAGATGATATAGGAACAATATATACTTTGCAAGAAGTTGAGTTACGACCATCGATTGCAGCATTTAGGTATGAAATTTTTATTATTCTTGTAACATATTCCACAGACATTTTTGTCTTTCATATTATACCTACCATGAAAAACATAATTATTTATAATAAATTCGTTTAAGTTCTTTAATGCTATATCTACACGACCGAGTACCGACATTAGTAGATTTACACACACATAGGAGTTAAGAGGAGATGTGTGAGGCAAGACTCAAGTCAAATGTGAATTAGCGACTTGTGTCACTCAAGTATTAAAACAGCAAACATATATTACCAATAAAATAAAATTAACAATAATAATAATAATAATCCATAATTGGAAATGCCGGGGACCAGCCGGATCGAATAATTTTTGGCTGAAATGGTGTGTCTTTTACACACAAGCGCAGCTGCTCAATTTCAAAGAGCCATTGAATCAGGATCTCTCTCATCTTTTATAACAGCGGGAATTACCTTTTTGTTCCATAAATCCGGCGGTACCATTCTAATATGGATTCTAATAACCAATGACGTGCCTGCCTATACAGAATAAATACTTAAATTCGTTTTGACCATAAAATAATTAGGCAAACATACAAATAATATTTTTGATCCTGCTCAAAACCAAAAAAGGCTCACGACAATACCGCATACGTGGTTGCAACGAGTGTTGGAGCTGTTCAAAGTTGATCAAGTTCTAAGCTGGTTTCTGGTTTCCTTTGTGCGGCAGTGGACTATGGCTCTTTGTCTTCCAGGAGGTGTAAGTAGCCTTTGCACTTCCGAACCCATAAGGATAAAGGGAGACATTTTCCAAGGCGAAAGCTTGAGTCCATTTTGGATTTGTCGGGCTTTAAATCCTTTGAGTACATTACTCAGGAATTACTCGTGTCAGTGCGTCCGTGTTCACAACGGCTTTTTGGATTTGAGCGCAGACTTATAATATATATATGTACTAGGACACGAATCAAAGGACCTCGCTATAAAAAGTGGTGTGGCAAGTGTTGCTAACCATAAGATTTTTATTTATTTATTGTATATATACGTCGTCTTTATTCGGTGTTGCACGATTGTTAACCAACAGCCAAAACTGTAAAAATTGTTTACCATCGCTAATGAGACCAAACATAAGACAAAGCACGAGCCAAGATACTAAACAAGATTGGAAATATGATAAGACTGTGTTTTGTTTTTTTTACAGATCTTGTAAATATGACATTTATTTATCTCAAGATGCTCTTAACATGCTCAAAGCATATCTATCAAAACATGGTCATGTTCTTTTAATTCAAGTTCTTCAGACTTGGTTCCACATAGATATCAATACTGATAACAAAAAAAATTCAGTGAGTATATATATATTTATAAATACCATAAAATCGATTGAGAATGCTCTGTGACCTGCGTCTGAAGTTAGAAATTGAACCCAAAAAAATAGGATTGGCTAATCACTCTTTTAATGATTAAATTTTTTTCGTTCCGTGCGTTCCGATCCGGTGGTAGATTTATTATTATATAGACCCGTCACAAGTGCCTCTTGTAGGTTCATGGGAAATAAAGATGATTTATTATTATTATTAGTATTACTACTAATTGAACATAGTAGTCACATAATTCCACATACAGATTATGATTATCTGTTAAGTATTTATAATTTATATGATTTTAAATTGTAATTAAAAAATGTTTTACTAATATGCAATTTATTATTAGAACGTTATTTTTTATTTGCCCAATGATAATCCTATGCCATTACTTAAAAATACTCATATAAAATTTAAAATGAAAATACCTACCTATTCTAATTACACATTAAGCACTTATTTTATATATTTTACAGGGTGAGGATGAAGAACAAATGGATGATGAAAAAATTGCAAATGAAAATTGTGATGAAAAGTTTAATGATACAAATGGTAAATTATTACACTTATATTTTAATTATAGGAATTAAGTGGACAACTTATCGCCTCTGTGGTCTAGCGGTCCAGGTGTTGGACTTGACTGCATGAGGTCTCAGGTTCGCATCCCGGATCGGTCAATAAAAAGAAAATGGGATTTTTCCAATTTTCTAATAAAAAAAAATGTTGGTCGGGATTGGTAATGTGCCCGGTTGGCGATAGGCTTGCCACCTATCACATTGTGGGACTTAGTGTCTTCGGCTAGTCGTGGGTGCCCTGGTTGTGCCTCTGCCTACCCCTTCGGGGATATGGGCGTGAAGATACTTTACTTTACTTTTAAGTGGACAACTTTAAATCTAGACCTCACGGAACATTTTGTATGATCTAATATTTATTCAACTCTTCCGTTTCGAAAATAGAGCCTAGAGGTAAAGAGCATGCACTCTGTGTTACGAATAGAGTCCTTCGAATAGTCTTAAAGATGGCGTTGTTGTCACAGAGGTCTGTTTTTAAATGAAGCGCCAAAAATAGGACGTTTACAAGTTACAGGCATAAGAAAACTTTTTAGTTAGATAATTATTTATTTAGCTCGTAAAAAAATAAATGCGTCAAAATATATACAAAATAAATCCAAATAAAATTATTTAATTTGCGGGAAGTTGCAAATTAAATAATTTTGTTTGGATTTAAGTATGGATTTCCGCAAAATAAAGCTATCAATATACAAAATAGCTAAATTCAGGTCATACCCTCTTCTACACTAAAGGCCGGTTCTCACAGTACAAGTACGCTCGGACCGAGTGGACTCGGATGACTACTCGGGCTCCAATCGTATCGTGTAAACATCTAATCCGAGCGCACTCGGACGTCGGTTAGCAATTCGAGCAGACTCTGGCAGTCCTCTACTTTTCGAGTTGACTCGGATACACTGTATAAAAACAAAATGGCGACAACAAAGGAAAAGTGGAGTAAAGGAGAAACTGTGAAGTTTTAGGATATTCCTCTTCCACTGCACATATAAAATTATTTGAAGCACCTTGTTGGGTACGCCTCAAAACCCATTCTCGGTCCCAAATTCATTTCCCTCTTGTTTCTTTTTGTTGTTCGTGATTTTTAACTTCAATTATTAACATATCTGTTACAACTTCTATTCTTCTCAGTAGCAGATCAGTCGATGCCATCTTAGTTGTAGAAAGAAGCGAATGCAACTCGGACCGCGTTTACCTCGTAAAGTGAAAACCACAATACGAGTGCACTCCTATACGACCCAACTCGTACGTGTCCTCTCGGTCTGAGCGTACTCGTACTGTGAAAACCCGCCTTACCACCATTCTGGCTCCTTTATTTATTACTATTTTGTGGATACTTTGTGAGCGAAAAGGTCGAGTGTGTGCTCCTTGCCTCTACGTGTCTCTTCAAGAACGTGTACGTTACCAAGCAAGAAAGTAGCACCTACAGTGATATGAGTGGGACATAATATAATTAGTGCTGAATCTGCTGTAAATGTGCGCTGAATTATCGGAGCGTTAAAAATTGAGAATGAGCAGAAAGCTTATACTTATGCAAATTCGTGCGCTAAAAAAAAACTATAAATATTTTTTTAAAACTAATTTTGTCACAAATACACACAAATTATTTTACATTACAAATACGCACTATTTGTGCATGTTTACTCTACAGGCGCACATACAATAGTCTTTGACATACGCGATTCTGCAAAACGTTACCGCAGCAGGAAACGCAATATCTTGAAAACCTGAAGACGCACAAATTTTGTTTTTTGCGCATAAATATACGCACATTTACCCACTCATATCACTTTAGGTGCTACTTTCTTGCTGGGGTAACATACATTTCAAGAACCCAATGAAATATCATGATAAAAATATGCCCAGGGGCCCTACCATGAACGCCTATAGCAGTATTATTTCCATCTTGCTAAATGTCTGCATTTATAAGCAACTTTATGGTATACGTCATAAGGTTGTCTTTCTCGACTGACAATTAGTATTGTTGAAATAGTACTGTTTTAAGAGCTTATGGTAACCCCCCAGGTCTTTCAAGTTTAAAGTCTTATTTATTTCTATGCTAAATTTCAATAAAAAAAAGTGAAATAACCACATAAAACATATACACTTTTGCATTAATGATATTGATAGGGATAGTAAAGTACTTTAACTTATTATGAGGAAACAGTGATGTGAAAATTAATCCTCAAATTCTAAAAAAATATTGTTTTTTTTTTACTTAGATATATTTTCAAAATGCAACGGACACGCAGATTATCAAACAGTTGACAAAGAATTACGAGAACTCCAAGACGCCATAAAGGAAGTGAGAGAGTCTGTGGCTCATTTGAAATTGTATAAAATAGCTGCTACTGATACACAGTAAGTAACTTTAGACTGACTTTTGGCAGCACGTAAGATGTGGACGGATGTAGGTACCCGGGGAGACCAAGGCTGACATTCCACAACCAGATCACTCGGATATTATCCGAGGGTGGTGTCAAGAGTCTCCGAAACCGGCGTGTCTGTATGAAAAGGGTAATGAATGTGAAGGAAGTTTAACAGGTTTGTCAGGACCGGGAGGTCTGGCACTCGATACTCTCTGACTACCACGTAGGAGACTTGGCGTGAAGATATGTATGTATGTAAAGTGAGACTTTATCCTCCCTTGGTCTTGAAGTTGATGTTAGTCCATAACACGGAGTAAAGAACTCCAAGATTCAACTTGGTATTATAGTCTTAATTACAAAATTATACACACTATATTGCGAACTTAGTTTTACTCCTACATACAGTCACATACGTAGCTATAATATATATTAATATGCCGCGCTATAATATATATTATAGTAAGCTACCACACACAAAGAGAAATATATATTATAGCTACGTGTGCGGTCGCTTAAATATTTGTATAGAAAATATATTGTAATATGTCTTGCTATAGTTCATATTAATATATATTATAGCTACGTGTGTGACGGGCATAATAGATGTTTTTTTTTATTTATTAATAAGACTGATATTTTTTTTTACAAACTGTTTTAGTCTCATATGTGCAAAGACTGACCAAAACTGTAACCTGTTGTGTGGAGGTTTTCAAAACTCAGAAATACGTCTATGGGATCTTGGCCAAAACAATGTGAAACGGAGAGTGAACAGGAATATATCTGAAGTGGAACTAGCATGCTGCATACCTCCCGAACCTGACACATATCCTGATGACTCTTTGTATGTATTGAATTTATTTTTAACTTTAGTTTTTTAGACAAAAGTAAAGTTTTATTACATTCCCCCTTGTTGGTCCGGGCTCCTTTGTAGAATAGACCATCTGCCTTCCTTGCCAGGCAGCTCGTAAAAGGCGAGCAAAGGCTCACCGTCACTAACACCGTGAATTCTGACTAGGTGGTAGAGTTTAGCAGCGACTCGCCCGGAATGGTACCACCGCCTTACCTATTCCTGCCGCCATAACGTCATGACGTGTTCCGGTTCGGAGGGTAAGATAGCCGGTAAACTTACTTTGCTAGAGGCCTAACATCCCGGCCCCAGGTTGGCAACGCACCATTACCACCTTTGGTGTCTCTAGGTGGCGTGAATTTCTTACCATCAGGAAATCCGCCTGCTTGTTTGCCTTCCTATATCATAAAAAAAAATTACAACGCGTCTGGCTACTTATTTGTAGCAAAGTCATTTTTTATATTGGTAAGCAAATAAGTGATTTTGCATTTAAACACTAAATAGTAATGCTGTGTTACCAATCCATAGCTGGTGTTTAGTGTTATATTGGTTGTGTTTTATATGACTCCTGGTCATATAAAATTTATCGGCTACCTTATTCTCTGATGTTGGCTTTAATAATTAATAGGTAGGTTTAATAATAAGTAAACTAACTGTAACTCTAGGTGGTAGAGTTTAGCAACGACTCACCCGGATTGGTACCAACGCCTTACCTATTCCACCATAACCTCATGACGTGTTCCGGTTTGGAGGGTAAGGTAGCCGGTAAACTTACTTTTGCTCGAGGCCTAACATCCCGGCCTAAGGTTGGCAACGCACCATTACCACCTTTGGTGTCTCTAGGCGGCGTGAATTTCTTAACATCAGGAAATCCGTCTGCTTTTTTTCCTTCCAATATCATAAAAAAATATATCCGGAAAGATAGCTGCTAGTCTCTACCATGTAGAAATGAACCCGATTATCAAAAATGTACATAAATTCGCTGTATATCGTGGTAATAATGAGACCAAGAACTTATTTATGAATATATTTATTTACTCTTTATTAAATAATATTAATTAAATTTTCCAAGATAAAAGAAAATATAATCTTAATATATATAAATCTCCTGTCACGATGTTTGTCCGCGATGGACTCCTAAATTACTTAACCGATTTCAATGAAATTTGCACACCGTGTGCATTTTGATCCAACTTGAGATATAGGATAGCTTACATCTCAATTTTATGATAAAAAAAATTACCGTCCGAGCGAAGCCGGAACAGGCAGCTAGTAAGAATATAAATTACAAATGGCGGTGCTATTCGAATACGTCATCGTGACGTTCCATTACGCTGCTAAGGGCCTGTGCACATCTGGACGTCACGACATCGTCAACGTGGAACGGTGCGTTGTTATAATGTGCAAATTTATGTAGTCGTATAATAAAAAAACGTACTTTCATAGAAAATATTACACGTCACGGTGCCTTGTAAAATTCCGATGCATTATTCACTTGATCAGAGAAACAGCAGTCTTGGTAAAGTGTACCCTGCACGGTATGTATTCTGCTTCTGGTACCTATTGTTAAAAAGAAAGAGCGTGAGATTGTGAAAAAAACTTACGAAACAATACTGGGTGCACTGTTCCACGATGACGTATCCGTACCCTGTACTAGCATGACACGGCTGCACACCGTGCTGTGACACCGCACCGTTCCACGTTGGCGACTTCGTGACGTGGAGATGTGGACAGACCGTAACATAACTAAAATTATTTTTTGAAACGGTTCAAAACGCGTAAAACTGACATGATTTAAGGTACATATATATCGGAGTTTTAGTTTTAACCGACTTCAAATAAGAGGAGGTTATCAATTCGAATACTTTTTGTTATGCTGTTCATGTCAATTTGTTTCTTCAGAAGGTACGTCATGATTAGGAGTCGGTCTCATATAAATTTATCACGATCCGACTAGTGGCAGATGAGTTACACTCATTTCGTTGTCGATAATGTCGCCAAGGTACAATGAACATTTATGCATTATATAAGTACCTATAAGCTAAATACCACTAATGCAGTGTTTCCCAAATGTCGCGACCCGGTACCGGGCCATTTAAATTTGTTACCGGGTCGCAATATTCGAAAACGATCGACAAAGACGTTAAAACTGCAAACACTTGCGCTTCATCTCACCGAGCTTCTATCTCTTTCTGCAAATCATAGATATTCCGCTAGGTTAAAAGTTTTTGCAGCTTAATGAAACGAAGTTGTTAGGCTAAAAGTATAGGTAAAGTAACCTAGTAGTTGCAGTTTGTATTTAAAAGTGTCAAGTGGGTCACAGAGAGGCAGTTTGAAAATTACCGGACCATGACGGAATAATGTTTGGGAAACACTGCACTAATGGGTTGTTGATATGGATTCACCTTGGAATCATCTATCTTTCGAAAAAAGAATGATGAAATTGCGACGTGATACCGTAATAATTGAAGTCAGTTTTTTGCCGAGTTACTACGCTCAAATAGCACATTTTGACAAGCATTCTGACTCATTTAAATTCAGTTATGGAGTGTGTTAGTCTTAAAACTATTAAGCTGTTGAACTAAACTGAAACTATCTAGACTGTGTGTTTTATGTTTAGACAAATTGGCACTGGTCTACCATTAAGAGGACATTCTGGTCCTATTCAGGCTGTTAATATTCTGTCACGAGAAGAAATAGTATTATCCGCTTCACATGATGCAACTATCAGAGCGTGGAGATTGTCTGATTATTCCTGTGCTTCTATTTACAGGTAAGAAACTTTATAAATCTGTACCCCTAGTTTCAACATGTTTTATTTTTACAAACATTAAGAACTACACGGTTTAATGACAGTGTTTGACAATAGTCTATCATTATATCAATAATACCATACACACCGGGTGCGAGAAACATTGAAATCATTACCAGTCATATTAAATTTTATTACTGGCAACACCACGATTTGCACAAATTTGTAGCTGTGACTCCCATAAAAAAATGTGTGTGTGTACTAGCGTACACTCGTAAGAAGTGAAGAAGTGAAACTTCTTTATGACGTTATTTCTCAAAAAATAATTTACTATATGCAACTTTACAGAAATTGGTTAAATAAAGTTTATTGCCAATCCCTACTCCGCTGAAGAAAGTATACTTCGAATCACGCGTGGTAGGGATAAGAACAAAGATGGCGCATAACGGAAAAATGTTACACAAAATTTTTTTCTAACCCCCAATAAAGAAGTTTAACTTCATAAACCTTTACTCGAATTTTACTATCTATTTAAGAATTTCTATGTAGTAGTATCGTTGATTACCATCCATAACACAATCATGCTAATTTGCTTACTTTATAATTTATAAAATATATGATATAAAATGTCATGACAACATGTATTCAAATATGTTCTCACATAAAAATACTATTAAAAAAGATCAACAGCGGAGTACAATTGGCATATATTTTTTTCAGAGGGCATAATTATCCTATTTGGTGCATGGATGTCTCTAAAAGTGGCCTGTTTATTGTGACAGGGTCCTACGATAAAACTGCAAAATTGTGGTCCTTGGATAGAACATTTCCAATCAGAGTATTTGTTGGTCATACATCAGACGTTACAGTGAGTATTAATTTTTTATAAGTTTTTTTTTGCAGCAAGAACAGGTCTGGTTACACATTATTTGATGGTGGTAAGAGTAATGAATGAAGTTTAATCAAAACAGTGGCATTAACGTTTTTCAGTCTTTATGCTGTTAAAAATGTGTTATGGGGTTACAGTCTACAGGTGTGAGTGTGACTAGGCATAAGCCCCACCCTATATCGGTCGATATTATCTACCCTTGAGATAGTTTTGAAGTGAAATTTCTTTATCGGGGTTGGAAAAAAATTTAGTGTAACATTTTTTCGTTACGCGTCACATTTTTCTGTTACGCGCCCATCTTTGTTCTTATCCCTACCACGCGTGAGTTGCATATAGTTAATTATTTTTTGAAAAATAACGTCATAAAGTAGTTTCATTTCTTCACTTCTTACTAGTGTACGCTAGTGCACGCACACATTTTTTTTAGTAGTTTTACTTCAGTTTTTGTATATCGAAATCGTTAAAGGTTAATCACAAGTTATGCAATTAAAAAAAGTGAGACACAGGCGTGGCCAGGTACTCATCAAGGGCTATTGGAATCGGTCTTTAATATTACTCACAGACTGGGAGGTTTCACTTTATAGTTTATGTAGATTGAGATGGCTAACCATTTGAAAAGTCTTAAATTAGAACTAGTAGTAAAAACCAAATTTGACGTCACGTCGTGAGATAATTTCAGCTGTATTTAGCGCTATTTGAGCCTTGAACAGACGCAACGTTCAAAGTATTAATTTTGGTTGACATGTTTGAGTTCTTAAGTGGATTAGAAGTAGAGGGTCTACTTGCGCAATGAGCCTCTGCTAAAGATGTTAAGATTCAAGTTCGACAGTGAACTATTAGTTAGTTTGTGCCACAGAAGACGGGTTGATTGTTAAGTAGTGTACTGTGTAGTGGAAGGGAAATGTTTGTGCGCAGTGCGTGAAGTTCCACCCGAACGAGATGTACGTGGCGGCGGGGGGCGCGGACCGCTCGGTGCGGATGTGGACGGTGTGCGAGGCGCGGCT